>JAAAKL020000051.1:0-76478 GCA_010016065.2 Carybdea cf. marsupialis auct. non (Linnaeus, 1758) | reverse complement strand
GTCCGGGCCGCGCTGTGCCGAGCGCAAGGTTTGAATCGCGTCGTCGAGCCGACCGAGGTGACGCGAGAGCACCCCGGCCAGATGGTCGAGACGCTGACGCTCGAGGGCGGGAATCGAAGTCGACGCCGCCACCGCGTCCCAGGCTCGAGCCAAGGCTTCCTCGGCCGCCTCGTGATCGGAACGTTCGAGGGCCTCGGACAAGGCTCGCAGGCCCCAGGTGAGCGCGTCTCGCCAGTTGGCTACCGCGTGATGGTGGTACGCCAGGATCGGAGCCAGACGATCAAGGTCGTCGGCAAAGAGCTCGGTGAGCGCCGTGACGACGCGACGATGGGCGTTGCGGCGATTCTGACGGGACATGTCCCGATAGAGCACTCGGCGCAGAGTCTCATTGGCGAAGCGCAAGTCGTTGCCCGGGGAGACTCCGCGATCGGTCAAGATCAAGCGGTGAGTGGCGTCATCGGCCAATCGTTCGAGCTCCAGGGGCTCGAGCCCGGTGGCCTGGATCAAGGTTTCAAACCGCAACTCACCGCCCACCACCGAGGCGGTCTCGAGCAACTCGCGTAAATCTGCATCGAGACCGTTGAGTCGCGCTCGCACCAGGCTGACGACCGTCTCCGGTAACTCGACCTCGGCCAGCGGCTGACAGTGCCAGCCCGGGTCGGGGAGATCGGGGGAGGAATCGGTGTCGGAAATCCGCGCGATCGTTCCGGTCTCGAGCAGGTGACGAGCGACCTCGACCAAGAAGTAGGGATTGGCGCCGGTCGCTCGCGCCACCCGCTTGAGGTCCCGAGGGTGCATTCGGAGGCTGCCGAAACCGCGCTCAAACCATTGCCGAACCTCTTGCTCACCGAACGGGCGCAGCGTCAGCACAGCGTGAGCTCGCTTCGCCGCCAGGCGCTCGAGCCAGCTCGCCAACTCGGTATGGGTGCGGGTCGCCCGAGCGTCTCGATGGCTCAAGCTGCCGTCGTCGCGGGCGGTGGCCAACACCAGGGTGCCGCGATGCGCCAGCGCGCGGTGGAGATGGTGGATCAGATCGAGATCCGCACCGGTCGCCCAGTGGACGTCGTCAAAGACCAGAATCAGGGGTGACGTCCCGGCACGGGCGGCGAAAGCTTCCGCCAGCGCGGTGAAGGCCCGCCAGCGTTGGCTCTCGGCCGCCAAGTCCGCGCGGGTCTCCAGCACTTCCTGCACCGCGCTGTCATGCTCGTGCCCACTATCGGACCGCAGCATGCGCAGGAAGCTCTCGAACGGCGGCGTCCGGCTGCCTTCGTAGTCGAAGAAACGACCGCGCAGGATCACCGCTGGCTGCTGTCGCGTCAACTGTTCCAGGAAGCGCTCGACCAGTCGCGTTTTGCCGATTCCCGCGTCGCCGACCACCAGGACCACGCGGCCGTTGCCGGCGGCGGATTTTTCGAATTCCTCGGTCAAGCGACGCAACTGGCGCTCGCGGCCGACGAAGTGATCCAGAGCAGGGACCTGGGAGAGCGGCTCATCGGAGGAGGGCAGGATCGATGCAGCGCCGCTTCCCGAGGGCCTGGAGGCCGCGGCGACGGTGCGAGGCAGCCCGGCTTCGGCCAGACGGGCGAGCTGTTCCGGAGTCTTGGGCCGCGCCGCCGGATCTTGCGCCAGCGCCAGGTCGATGGCGTGCACCAGCGGAGCCGGTAGATTGGGCACTCGATCACTGGCGGGTTGATAGATCCCCTTCGAGATCGCGACCGCGGTCATCACCGGGGATTTGCCACGGAAGGGCACGACGCCGGTGACCATCTCGTAGAGCAGGATGCCGAGGGCGAAGACGTCGCTCGCCGGCAGCACCGCCTCGCCCCGCGCCTGCTCGGGCGACATGTATTGAGCGGTGCCGACGAGGGTGCCGGTTTGGGTCAGACGGGGTTCGTCGCTGGTGTCGAAGCGGGCGAGGCCGAAATCGAGCACCTTGACCACCTCGCGGCCGTCGTCGCTGGTATTCAGAATGATGTTGGCGGGTTTGAGGTCGCGATGGATGACGCCGCGTCGGTGGCCGGCCTCGACCGCGGCGCAGATCGGGGCCAGCACTTCGAGGGCTCGCGTCACCGGCATCGGGCCGCCGCGCAGGGTCTGTTCCAGCGTCGGGCCTTCCAGATATTCCATGACGATGTAGGGCACACCGTCTTCAGGATTGCCGAAGTCGAAGATCTCGACCACATTGGGGTGACGGATGTGAGCGGCGGCGCGGGCTTCGAGCAGAAAGCGGGACGGATCCCAGCGCGAGCTCGAGATCGGAGCCAGCTGTTTGACCGCCACCGTGTCGTCGAGCATCAGGCGTCGGGCTTGATAGACCACGCCCATGCCACCGGCCCCGATGCGCTCCAAGATTTCGTAGCGCCCGTCCAAAATTCGGCCGGCTTTGAGCTCTCGACTGTGATACTCAGTGGCTGACGGCCTGGCTGCCGGCTCCGTATCGCTCACTAAGACTCCCCCTTCTTGCTCCTTTGAGTCTATACCCAGGCGAGATGTTCAGTTGAGGTGGATCGATCGCACGATGAGGCAGGGCCGATGAAGCAGGGGCGGTGATCCAGGCTGGACCTGAAGCGCGAATTGCAAGAGGAGAGCACATGATGCAGTGGCAACGACTGGTGAACCAACTCGAAGCGAGCGGCCGTATCCTTGCGGAGCTCTATGTCGACGTCGACGACGACGAACTGCGCTGGAAGCCGGCGCCGGAGCGATGGTCGATGCTGGAGGTGCTGGTCCATCTTTTGGACGAAGAGAGGGACGACTTCCGGCAGCGAGTCTCCCTGACGCTTCAAGATCCTGACCTCGCCTGGCCGCCGATCGATCCGGAGGCCTGGCCTGAGGAGCGGCGATACTCTGAGCAAGATACGGCTCAAGCCCTCGCGGGTTTCCAACAGGAGCGTGCCGCGTCGCTCACCTGGCTCCGTGGCCTCGATCAGCCGGACTGGGACCGCACCTACCAGCACCCGGGCCTTGGCGCGATCCGGGCCGGAGATCTCCTGGCGTCGTGGACGGCGCACGACGCCATCCATATTCGTCAGATTTCGAATCTGCGCATCGACTACTTGAAGGTCAAGGCGGCGCCTTACTCCACCGACTACGCCATGCCTTGAGGGGCAGGCTAGAGCTTTCGGCGGGCCGTCATCGGCGGGTCGTCAACAGACGCAGCAGCTCCGCGACCGTCGCCGGCGGGTGCCCACGGTCGCGGTTGAGAGCGCCGATCTCAAACGCCAGCCGCCATTGGTCACAGATCGTTCGCCAGCCATACCAGACACTATTCTTGCGATCGTAAATGTGGGTCGCCTCGGAGGTGACGCCATTGAGCTCGAGAACCTTGAAGTCCCGGCCTTCGTGAAAGCTCTCGATCGTCGGGGCGCGCAGATCGAGACGGCCGAAGTAGAAACCTTCGCAGCTGCGGGCGAGGCGATCGATCGCCGCCACCAGCTCCGGGGTTTCGTGGTGCTGGCCATCGATGCAGATGACGCCCCCCGAATGCGAGCCGACCTCCACCAGTTGGAACGGCTCGCCGGCGGCCGGAGTCTTTTCCAGCTCCGGCCCGAGGATGCGGAAATAGACGTGGGCCAGGGCCACCGCGCGCGAGTCCGCCAGGATCAGCCGCTCGACGGTCGAATGGCCGTCGCCGGTGACCACTGGGCGTGGCTTTTCGGTGATCGAGAAGATCTGGCCTTGGGCCTCGCCGGGGCGGCGAAGGTAGAAAATCCCGAGCTCAGGGCCGCCGACATACTCCTGGACGATGACGTCTCCTCGGGGAGCGTCGAAGTACCGCTCGACCTCGGCTTGGTCGTGGACCACCGCGACGCCGACGCCCCGCAGGCCCTGGTCGGGCTTGAGCACGATCGGATAATCGAGGCCGAGCTCGCTTTTGAAGTCGCGGACCTCGGCCAGTTTCTGAGCACGGGGCATCGTCGCCGGCAGCCAGCGGAAGCGCGCGACCCATTCCGGATCGAGAAGCCTGAGGATTTCGGCTTTGGATTCGCCATGAAAGCCACCCGCCGCCGGCAGGCCAGGATTGGCCGCGGTAAAGAGCGACAGTTTGCGGTAGCGCAGGCCCAACCCTAGGACGTAAGCAACGATCGGTGGATAAAACGCCCAGCGCGGCCAGAACTCCCAGTGCCGTCGCCGTTGCCACCAACCGACGAGCAGGCGACGGCCGCGGTAGGAGGCGAGCGATTGACCGAGCGACAGCGCCAACCAAACCGAGATCATCAGGGCAACGAAGCCCGGCAGAGCATAGCGCTGGAAGAGCCCGAAGGATTCGAAGACCCGGCTTCCAACCCAGCTACCGAGGCCGACCAGGAAGGGGGTCCAGAGAATGACCGGGATGAAGAGGTTGATCGTGAACCACCAGAAGCGGGTGCGCAGCACCCCGGCCGCGACATAGGTCGGCAGTCGGGTTCCGGGCACGAATCGGCTGATCAAGATCACCCAGGTGCCGCGGCGCTCAAACCACAATCGACTGCGAGCGATGTCGGCCGGTTTTACCACCCACTTGAGCGGCGCGCGGCTGAGCCATGGTCGTCCCAATCGCCCGAGGCCGTAGAGCCCCAGGTCACCTAAGAAGATGCCCGCGGCACAGGCCGCCGTGGCTTCGACGAAGCCGAGGCTGCCGCGCGCCACCAACAGGCCGGCGGCGATGCAGGCCAGATCTTCACTGACCAGAGTGGCGAGGGCCAGCAGAATCAGGGCGATGACCAGCGCCAGGCCGACCGTGCGTGGTGCCTGGAAGCCCCGGGGGTCTGCCGCCGCCGCTAAGCGCTCCGGCGTCGCTGCGGATCGGCGCGGCGCCAGTCCGGCCTCGACGCGATCGAAAAAATCGGTGAGCGGCGCGACCAATCGTCCTGGGTCGCGAAAGACCATGAAGTGATTGGCGTCGAGGGCCTCGAGCTCGCTCTGCGGCACTAGTCGGTGGTGCTCAACGGCGGCGGCGTAGGGCACCAGCACGTCGCCGCGGCCGTGAATGATCAGCATCGGAGGCTCGAAGCGCTCGAGAATGCCGCGCAAGGGCCGTTGGTCGGTATCGAAGAAGTTACGGGCGTAGGGCAGGCCGAGCATCGAGTCGTCGAACGCACCGAAGTGAGGCGTGCCTTCATAGAGCAGCCAGAGCCCGGCGAGCTGCAGACCGTGGATCGCATGATTCAGGTGGTACTGACCGAGCAGTTCCAGCTCCTGAACACCGATCGCCGCCAGCATGACGATCGAGCGGATCCGTTCCGGTGCCATCTCCGACATGTGCAGGGCGACGCCGCCACCCATGCTGAAGCCCACGACGTGAACTCGCTCGATGTCCAGCCGGTCGAGCAGTTCCAGGCTGTAGCGGGCGTGGGCGAGGATCGAATAGTCGGGCACCCTGCGGCTCGAGTCGCCAAAGCCTGGAAGATCGGGCGCGATCAGCCGGTAGCGCTCCGCCAGCTGGGGGCCCAGGGCGTCGAAGTTGCTGCCGTCGCCGGGGCTGCCGTGGAGCAGCAGGACGACCGGCTTGGTGGCATCGCCGTCGTTGCCCCATTCGCGATAGGCCAGGCGCACCGGTCGATCTTCGTCGACGGCGTCTTGGGATCCGCGGATCGCTGCCAGCTCGATCGCAGGCTGGCTGGAGGTCGACTCGACCTCGGGCGCGAGATACCGCGCCAGGTGCGAGAGGGCGAGAGCGATCAGGTAGAGGGAGAGCAGAACGTGTCGAAGCTTCACGGCCGGCATGATGGCGCGGCCGGCCTTAGGCGTCAATCCCTGGGCAGCTTACGAAGGCGCTCCGCCGCCTGTCGGTCCGGCGGCGGAGCCGATCCTCGGAGCCGATCAGGCCACGTGGATCCACGTGATGAAATCTTTATCGACCCAGCCACACCATCCCAGAGCTATCGGCCACTCGAAACCGATTTCCCCCATCGTCATCACCGGCAAAAATGGCAGCTTGCAAGCATAAGGTTCAATGCCGTCGACGAACAGATTCACCGGGTTCGCATCGTTGTCAGATTTGACCTTAAAGACGATGGTGCCAAATATAAAATGTTCGATCAGGGCGGTGTTCTTTCCGACATAAAGTAAATCGGTATTCTTACCCTCACACAGGTCATTGACGATCCGATCAAAGTCGATCCCCTCGTTCTGATCTGAGTTTTTTGCCGGCTGGAATCGATCGGCGTCATCTGCAAGAGCGAAACTTGGACATAAGGTGATGAGGGCAGCCAGTGTCAATACGTGAAGTGTCAAAACTCGAAGTGTCATCATCGATCTCCTCTGTTCGGGCTTGATGTTTGAACAGCGACCCATTCGCTGCTTCCTTGCTGGACTTATTCACCCGCAAGGACAAAAATCTGACACGGCCAGAGAAATAGGTGATCTTTCGTAGCCCGGGGGAGCCCGTCTTCTGGAACAGAAGATATTTCAGGAGAGGGTCGACGCCAGCTCTCGAATCGCCTCGGCGAGCACTTCCGGGACTTCCTCTTGGAGAAAATGTCCGGCTTCCGTACGCCTGACCTCAGCTTGGGGGAACGCTTTCTGATGACGCTTCAAGGCGCGCCCCAAGATCGGATCGCGCATTCCCCACACCAGGCTCACCGGGCCTTCGAAACCCAGCGCCCAAGCTTCGCCGCGACGCAGAGCCGGCATGCTCGGATGATCGGGGCCGTCGGGCACCATGCGAGCCAGGGCCAGCGGAGCGATGCGATCGGACCAGCGGCGCAGCGGCCAGCGATAAGCACGCGCGACGTCGCCGCGGATCGACCGGGGATCGCCTTGGGTGCGATGGAGCACGATTTGGGGGAATTGTAGGCCACGAAACACCAGGTCGCTGACCACGGGCATGCGAGCGAAGCGATGAAAGGTCGTGCCGCGCGGAATCTCCGGCAGCGCCACCGCGGTATTGGCCAAAACCAAGCCGGCGACGCGTTCGCGCAAGCGAGCGCCCACTCCCGCGATGATCGGTCCGCCCCAATCTTGGCCGACCAAGATCAGGTCTTCGAGATCGAGCGTCGTGGCGAGCTCGGCGATAGCGTCGGCATGACGATCGACGTTATGGTACGAGATCTTTGGTAGACGGTCAGAAAGACCGAGGCCGAGCAGATCCGGGGCGATCGCACGAAAGCCCTCGAGCTGCGAAATCACCTTGCGCCACAGGAAGCTCCAAGTAGGATTGCCGTGCAGCAGCAGCACCGGGCGATCCTTGGCCTTGCCTTCATCGACGTAGTGCAGGCAGAGACCCGCATCGACGCCTTCGGTCAAGGGATACATCCGGCGATGATGGGGGAACTGGGCCGCGATGAAGAGCGGCAGCATTTCAGCTTTCGGCATGAACAAAATCTCTTTGTTAAATACGGAGCGCGCATTCTAACGTTTCAGCTTTTTGAGGCGATGAGAGGAGTGGGTCAGAATGAAAAGCTCGAAGCTTCAGTGAACGCACTGCCGGTGGTATCGTCGGCTCGATGACAGCCCCTGGCGCTCCTCACACCGAAGCGGTCGACGAAGGCGCGATCAAGTTCGTCGCCGACCACCGCGAGCAGCCGCTGTCGGCGCGGCGTTTCGGCGAGTCCGCCTGTCGGCTGCTCGCCTGGCGCGAGATCCTGGCGCGGACGGGGCTGGTTGGCCAGGAGCCGGGGCTCTACGGTGGCTTCGGTTACGGCAACGTCAGCTGTCGCGTCGGACCGCCGTCGTCGCCTCGCCGTCGTCGAGCGTTTCTGATCACCGGCACTCAGACCTCGGGCAAGGACTGCATGTCGCTCGCGGATCTGGTGGTCGTCGAGCGCTGCGATCCGGAGCGCAATCGGGTCGATTCCTACGGCGCGGTGTTGCCGTCGTCAGAATCCTTGACCCATGGCGCGATCTACGACCTGGGCAGTCACCTGCGTTACGTCTTTCATGCTCATTCGCCGACCATCTGGCGTCGAGCCGCGGCATTGCGTCTGCCGACGACGGATCCGCGGGTGCCTTATGGAACGCCTCAGATGGCGCGGGAGGTCGAGCGTCTTTGGCGGTTGTCGCCGTTGCCGGATCTTGGGATTTTGGCGATGGGTGGGCATGAGGATGGTATTGTTGCTTTTGGCCGGAGTGCGGAGGAAGCGGGAGGGATTGCTTTACAGACGCTGGCTCGGGCTTATGAGGCAGCGTGTGCGGAAGGAGGGGGATTATGCAAGGTTTGATGAATTGCGAATTGTGGGCGAATAAAGCCCCGAGCTGGAGGCGCGGTCCTGTTCTAAGAATCTGCGGCCTCTTGCTCGCGCTCACTTTCGCTTTGGGTTGCAAAGGCATCGGTAAGGCGGCCTCTCGAGGCGCTTCCAAAGCGGCTGATGGCGCGGAGACTGTCGGCGTCGAGCTTCTTGACGCCGGGGTTGAAGCCGGGGTCGAGAGTTGGGAGAACCGCAAGGAGCGTAAGAAGCGGATCCAGGAGGCGCGGATGCAGTGGCAGGCGCGCCCCGAGGGGCAGCGAAGCGCTTATGAGAACGCTCTCTTGGCGAGTACCAATCGCAAGCTCGACGCCGAGGATGCCAAAGTCAAAGATGTCTTCTGCGGCAATCCTGAGCCCAACTTTGGAGAGTTCCCGGCCCCCTCCACCTCGCTCTCCTTGGACCCTCCGAGCGAGATGGCGGCGGAGTGCCGTGAAGTCAATCATCGGTTCATGCCGTCGCCCGAAGCCTGTCATCTCGTTTATGAAGATGGAGAAGGCAAGAACCTCTTCTGCTTCGGTCACGACACGGCAGAGTCCGAGAGAGAGTGTCACACCATCATGGGCTTTCTGTGGTTTTATCTCCGAAACCCAGAGTTGAAGCAAGCGTGTGGCGGGATTCTCGACAGCCTCAAGGAGACGGTGGAGACGGAGAAGGAGCGGGCGCGGGAACGGGAGAAGATGAGAGCTGGCTGACAGGTTCCGGTACCCGTCCCGATGGCGAGCTTCCGGAAGCCGAGCCAGTTCTGTCGTCGTTGCACGACTCGATCTCGGAGTTCATCTGGACCTTGTCGCTGTTGCAAGGCTCGATCCCGGATTTCATCCAGGCTCTTCGATATGGCGCGGCTCGATCCCTGATCTCATCCGGGCTTCTCGCTGCTGCACGGCTCGATCCCTGATCTCATCCAGGCTTTTTGCAGTTGCACGGCTCGATCCCTGATCTCATCCAGGCTTTTTTCAGTTGCACGGCTCGTTCCCTGGGCTCATCCAGGCTTTTTGCAGTTGCACGGCTCGTTCCCTGATCTCATCCAGGCTTTTTTCAGTTGCACGAATCGTTCCCTGATCTCATCCAGGCTTTTCTGAAGTTGCACGGCTCGATCCTTGGGCTCATCCAGGCTTTTTGCCGTTACACGGATCGAGGATGAGGCTCATCCGGGCTCTTTTGAAGTTGCACGGATCGAGGATGACGTCCTGGAAGCCTTTTTCGACATCGCTTGGATCGAGGATGACGTCTGAGAAGCCTTTTTGCCGTTGCACGGATCGAAGATGACGTCTGAGAAGACTTTGCGATGTTGCACGGATCGACGATGACATCTTAGAAGCTCTGTGGACCTCGCACGGATCGAAGCTTGCGACAGGTAAGTCTTGGTGATGTTGCACGGATCGAGGATGAGGTCCATGGGCCCTCGTGACTTGTCCTCTTGGTGAAGATGGCACAGAGGCAACCTTTGTGACCGGATCGAGAGCTGATGATGACGCTGTCTGGCTGCCGCGGGCGCCCACGAGGCGAAGAAGACAAGCGTCGGGCGCTCTGGCGAGGTCGCCGTGAGCGGTGGTAGCGCCAGCTACTATCGGGCTCGGTGATTGCCGAGTTCAGGCAAGGTCTGCCTGGAGGACGACATCGAGTTATACTCCGGTTTGCCGAGCCAGATGGAAGATGAACGATTAAATCCGCTTGGCTGCTGACAGAAGGGTAGCATGGTGGTCGATGAGATTCCTGAAGTATGTAATGGTGACGATCCTTGGGGCAATGACTGGAGTAGTAGTCTGGTTCATGGTTGGGTATGCTGTTTTCTTTGTTGTCATGGTTATGGGTGGTCATAACTATAAGCGTGAGATGTTGAGTTTCATTGTGGCACTATATCCGGTCGGAGTGCCGCTGGGAGCGGTTGTACTAATCGCTCTCGCCAGATCAGAAGAGATAAGACGGAAGAGAGAGAAATGGGAGGATGAGTTGCGATCTGCTGAGAGAGCTCGTGCTACGCTTTACGCTGAGCGCGCCAGCCTTGCGGTCTTACTCGACGAAAGCAAATATACTCTCTCGTCACTTAAAGAGCTTGTCGCATCTGCTAATGCCCACCTCGATGAGGCTGAGAGAGAATTCGAGGAGGGAGCACTCGCACCCTTTTGGGATAAAGTAGAATATGCTACGGATAAGCTTGCAGCCTACTGTCAGCGCGTAATCACCGTCGAGGGAAATGCAACCGACTACGCCGAGCGTTCTTCGGTTCTAAGTGACCCGGTGCCGGGATTCGATATTTCGATAAGTGATTTTGCAGACGCTAGGCCCGTTGCTAAGCGTCTATCCTATATTGTCCGAAAGGCCCAGAAGAACTTTGAATTCTCTGTAATCTATGAGCAAAGGAGGACTAGTAAGTTGATCTATTCTGGATTTGGATCGCTAGCTCAAGCTATCACTGACATGGAGGGCTCGATCTCAGAAGCAATCTCAGATCTCTCTGTCTCTATAGGCTCTTCTCTGGAAGATCTTGGCTTGTCGTCTGAAGAGCCAGATGCCCTGGACTGTTGATTACGGAAATGCTCAGGCACGAATAGCCTTGAATGAACTCGAGTCCCATAAAGAGACTGAAGTCAACTCATGAGCCGAATAGGACATGAGTGAACGGAGCTGAGTCAGTGCTGAGCCGTCCGTACGTCCAGACGACCTCGCCTTGCACATGGCTCAAAAACGTTGATCGTCAAGCTCATTCTCTGTAGGGCTAAGCGATAGTAAGAAATCGAATGAACCGATACACGATATTGCTTTGCGCCGGGCTCATGGCAACCTATACCTTTGCCGACGGCACGAGTGCCGACGCGCCGGCAAAAGTCGAACTGCAGTGGACCGAACCAGTCTCTCTGGAGCCGGAGCAAGAAAACGCCCTTCACGAGTCCGCCTTCGCCTTGCTCGCAACCTCCCAATTCAACTCGGCGCAGCATACCGACGTTCTCAAATCGAGCAGTGCTCAGATCCAGAAGCGATATAGCGCCACCTTCTCCGGGCGTTATCTTCTCATCGCCTATGCTGAACCTAAACAGGTGGCGACGATGGGGGGTGTCTTGCCCGTGCTCAAGATCGTCGTCGGGTTGTATCGCGACGACTACGCGGCCTCCTTATTTACCATCGACGATCGAGGCAGCGTTGTGGAGCACGCGAAATACGATGGCACCAAGTGCATTGCCCTCCTGGAGGAAGTTCAGCGACTGACGGAAATGGACAGAGATTAGGCTAGTCGCAGTCCGAGAGACTCGGCTACCTTGCGGCCGATCAATTCGTCAATGAGCACCAACCTGGCTTGCTGTTCCAGGCCGAGAGCAATCACCTCGGCTTCTCCGCGATCGAGAGTTGAGACGACCTATGCGTGAGAAGGCGATCAGAGGCGTGGCATTACTGATGATCACGCCGAGTCGGGTCTCAGCTAGGTAATCCCTTCCAGATCGCTGGCCAGCACGGATTCGTCATAGTCGAAAACCACGATACCTTCCTTGGCTAGGACGTCCATGAAGTGCAGACGGTTGAGACCGGCGAGCTGGGCAGCTTTGCCTAGAGATAGCTTCTTGTCGCGAAAATAGGCAATGGCGGCAAGTAGGCGGATACTTTGAGCGAGAGCTGCGGAACCTAGCTTCAAAGAAGCTAGCAGATCCTGGGAGACTTCGAACGAAATCGTCTCATTCTTCATGGTCGAATTTCCCATGATATTTTGAGGACTGTTGCCGCGACGGATACAACCTCTAGGACCCCAGTCTAGCGCAACCGATTGAGTCAGTTGGCAGCTTGGATCAGAAAGGCACTCCGGACGGCGAGCTAGCCGAAATCGAAGCCTCCTTCGGCACCAAGAAAAACAACCGCCCGGGCTGTTTCATGACCCCAGCCCGCTCAGTCGCTTCTGCGCCCCGACCCCAAAAGAAGTCGACGCGATGGGCACCGCGGATCGCACCCCCCCGATCCTGGTTGAACACGAAGCGGGTCAGCGGCCCTTCGGCGACGGTGGTGCCGTCCTCGGCCATGGCGGGCACGTCAGTGACCAGGAAAGCCAGGGCGCCGCGGGGGAAGAGTTTGTGATCGGTGGCGATCGATCGCTGGGGCGTTACCGGCACGCCGAGAGAGCCCAGAGGTGGGCCGTCGAGGCGACGGAAGAAGACCACCGACGGGTTGTAGTCGAGCACCCGGTGGACGTCGTCCGGGTTGGCCGCCAGGTAAGCGCGGATCGACTGCATCGAGACTTTGGCGCGCTCGATCTTGCCTTCGTCAATCAAGAATTTGCCGATCGATTTGTAGCCGCGACCGTTGGCGCCGGCATAGCCGATGCGCAGCTCGCCGCCATCCGGTAGTTGAAGGGCTCCGGAGCCCTGGACTTCGATGAAGAAGAGGTCGACCGGATCCCGCGCCCAGGCGAGGATCGGTGCATTCAGGCCCGAGGTGCGGATCTCCTGACGATCGGGGTAGGGCACCAGCCGATTGCCGCGCAAGCGTCCCGCGGTTCGTTGACCGGCCCAGCGCTCGGAAAACTGACCGAGATCGACCCGAATGATGTCGCCAGGCGGGCCATAGATCGGCACGTTATATTCCCGAGAGCGGCGACGGCTGCCGGCGATCAAAGGTTCGTAGTAGCCGGTGATCAGCATCTCGCCGTCGTCGCCGACGCTCTCGAGCACGTCGAAGGCCTGGACAACGCGGGCGGCGAGCGTCTCCGGGGACGGATCCTCCGCCAGCCAGGCGCGAAATCGTTCGAGGGCACGGACCAGGCGTTCGGCAGAAACTTCGCGCGGTCCGAAGACGTAGGTAGTGCCGGCCGGCCGGCGTTTCAGCCAGCCGAGGCTGCGGCCGAGCGCCAAGTCCAGGCTGTCCCGATCGCCATTGTCGAGCAGCAGCGGCAGCCGCTCGAAGGGCACGGGCTGCAGCGCGGTCTCGCGCGTGACCTCGGGTGGTTCGATCTCGATGATCGGCGGTGGGGCTTCCGGAGCGGGGGGGCGGGCACAGGCGACGAAGAGGAGCAGGAGGAGGAAGCTCCCCCAGCCCCCCTTTCTGAGCTCATCCATGGGCTCGCAGGTCGTCCGGCACGATGAAGCCCATCTTCTCCTTCAACTCCTCGACCTTGGGCTCGGCGATCGCCCGGGCACGATCGGCGCCGATCGCCATCAGCCGGTCGAGCTCAGCCGGGTCGCCCATCAGCTCCCGGAAGCGTTCTCGAATCGGGCTGAGGGCCTCGATCACCACGTCGGCGACGGTATTCTTGAGATCGCCGTAGCCGCGGGCGTCGGTGAAGTCGGCTTCGACCTGCTCCGGACTCTGACGCGTCAACACCTGATAGATGGTCAGGAGATTGTTGACTCCGGCCTTTTCCGGATCGTCGGAAAAGACGATCTCGCGACCCGAGTCGGTGACCGCGCGCTTGATCGACCGGCGAATCTCCTTGTCCTCGTCGTCCATGCCGACGGCGTGGCCGCGGGCAGAGGCGGAGCTCTTCGACATCTTGCTGGTCGGATCGTCCAGCGCCATGATGCGAGCGCCGGCTTTGGCGATTTTGGGCTCCGGCACGACGAAGGTCTCGCCGTAGAGGTGGTTGAATCGTTGGGCGATGTCGCGCGCCAGCTCGATGTGCTGCTTCTGGTCTTCGCCGACCGGCACTTCGTGGGCGCTGTAGAGCAAGATGTCGGCGGCTTGCAGCACCGGATAGGTCATCAGCCCGGTGAGCACGCTCTCCTGCTTTTGAGCCTTCATCTTGTACTGGGTCATGCGCTCGAGCCAGCCGACCGGGGTGACGCAGTTGAGCAGCCACGCGCCTTCGGTATGAGCCCGCACGTGGCTCTGCACGAAGAGCGTGGTGCCGCCCTCGGGATCGATGCCCGAGGCGAGCAGGAAAGCCATCAGTCGACGGGTCTGATCCCGCAGAACTTCAGGGTCTTGAAAGACCGTCACCGCGTGCAGATCGACCACGCAGATGAAGTTTTCTTTCTCCCCCTGGCCGTCGACCCAGCGTCGGATAGCGCCCAGATAGTTGCCGAGATGCAGGCTGCCGGAAGGCTGAATACCGGAGAAGACGCGTCGCATGGTTATTTCTTCTTTTTCTGCTCAAACGGCGATTTCTTTTTCTTGTATCCCGCCGGCGGCTCGAACGCGTCGTCCGGAATCGGGCCCTTGCGCACTTCAGTGGCTTCGCTCACGGACTGCACCTTGATGCCGATCATGCGGGTGTCGATCTTGGTGTAGAGCGGAAAGCCGTCGATCTTCTTCATCTCGTCATAGAGCTTGTCGAAGCGGCTGGCCATCGGCCCCATGGTGGCGTGGGCCATTTTCTTGGCGTCGTGATACTCGACCGGAGCTTCGAGGTCGCGGGCCGCCCAGACTTCGAATTTGAACTTCTTGCCGAGGGACAGGAAGTATTGGTCGCAGGTATAGCCTGCGACCTCGCGGGTCCCGGTCCCTTTTTCGACCTCGACCGAATCCGCCGTGCCGCCAATCATGCCCATGAGACCGCCGCCCATCGACTCGTCGAGATCGGCCAAGAAGGCTTGCATCTCTTCGAGGGTGGTTTCCCAATAGGTCTTCTTTTTGTGATCGATCTGAATGAGCCGGCCGGCGGCCAGGTCGTTGATCGAGTCGGTGAGGCCGTCCGAGGTCCGCACCCGTTCCGGAGTGATGTACTGGGTGGAGGTCATCGGCTTGCCTTTTCTGCCGGTGGTCACTGTCGAGATGACGGTGAGATCTTCGGCGACGGCAGGCACCGCCAGCATGGCGAGCAGGACGAAGGGTACGATCGCGTGGCGCCACGAGTGCGCCCGGTCGGGAGACACGGATTTCATCGAGAAGGCTCCATGGATGTTGACTGAGATGAGGGAGGCCCGGCGAATGCGGGTAGGCTGACCGGGCATCTGGACCCTCTCAGCATACCATGGGGAGGGGAGGGAACCTTGCCGCCGAATCGTATCCAGCGGCATGTCTTGCCGCCGTCACCGAGGTGGAGGGCCTCACGATGTTGGTCGAGCGGCGAAGGCGGGAGAACCAAGTGTTATAAACGTGGGCGACGCGCTGAATGTCAGCCGATACCACTATGGCTCAGAACGACTCGCAACCTCAGCCCTTCTCTCGATGGATTCAGCAGCCGCAATCGCTGATCGCGCTGTCGGCTCTGCTGCTCAGTCTCTGTGGGTTGTTTATCTCGATTTATGAGGCAACGCTGCTGCGCAAATCTCAACGCGCCTCGGTCTGGCCTCACGTCTCGGTCGGGGCGTCGAATGCCCGCGACAGCCTTCAGCTGTGGGTGCAAAATACCGGCGTCGGGCCAGCTCGCGTGCGCGCCGCGGCGGTCACCTATCGTGGCGAGACGCTGACCGGCTGGGCAGACCTGCTGCGTCGAGTCGTCGAGGAGAAGACCGAGCCCCCGGAGATCTATCGGTCGTTGATCAACGGGCGGGTGCTGCCGGCAAATTCGGAGAAAGAGACCGTCTTTTCCGTGACCAGCGACGGCACGCCGCCTCGGGAAGCGATGGTGAAGCTACGCCGGCAGCTCTTCGACGGGGTGATCGACGTCACGCTTTGCTACTGCTCGGTCTATGAGGAATGCTGGACGGCCAGTCTTCAGACGCTGATTCAACGCCAGCACCATGGATTCAACGCCGCCGACTCCAGATCGGTCGAGCACTGTGATTCACTGGAGCGTAGCGGCATCTGATTGGTCAGTCTGCTTCAGTCACCGTCTCGCGGACCCGCTGGATGACTTCCAGCGCCGTCTCGCAACGCCGCTTCCACCCCAGCTCCCGGACTGCTTTGTCGCTCGACATCACCAAGATGGCGTCGGAGTACTTGAACCAGGCCGGGTCGTGAGCCGTGGCCAAGCCGAGCTTCTCGCCCAGATGGGTCAGATAAGCGCCGAGCACGCCGAGCCAGCGGGGAATGCGCAGCGAGCGCATGCCGGTGGCCGCCGCCAGCTCCTTGCCGCTCATCGGCTCGTCAGCGGCGAGGTTGAAGGCGCCGGCGGCGCGTTTTCGAATCGCCAGCACGACGGCGTCGGCGACGTCGTCGCCCCAGACGATCGGCCAAGGCACGTTGCTGGTGCTGGGGATGATGCCGCGCGCCAGGGATCGACCGATGGCGCTCTTTTGCCCGGGCCCGAGGCCTGTGGCCATGCGGAGGCGGGTGACGATCAGCTCCGGATGTTGGAGCTCGAAATCGTCCAGGAAGGCTTCGACCCGCCATTTGGCGTCGTTGTAGGAGAAGTCGGGCTGGTGGACTCGTGGGCTGTCCTCGAGGATCGGTATCGGATGGGTGCGCACCAATCCATAGACCGCGACCGAGGAGGCGTAGACGATCTGCCGGACGCCGCGCTCGGCAGCGGCGCGAAAGACGTTCTTGGAGCCCTCGACGTTGATCCCCTCATAAAGCTCCTTCGGTCGATAGCGGCTGATCAGGAAGGCCAGATGTACGACGGTGTCGATGCCGTCGAAGAGACCTGACAGGCTCGCCGCGTCGCGCACATCCGTGCGTTGGAATTCGAGGCGCGGATCCCGAATGTCGGGCTCCGCGACGTCCAGGCAGAGGACCGACTCGACGCCGGGCTCAGCTAGCAGCAGCTGGATCACCAACTGACCGAAGTGGCCGGCACCGCCGGTCACTGCGATCCGACGTTGGGTGGGGAGCGCTGTCGTCTCGTCAGACGTAGGTTCGTCAGGCGTAGATTCGTCAGACGTAGATTCGCCAGACGTGGGTTCGTTAGCAGTGGGTTCGTCAGACATAAATCCTCCTCCGAACCGAGTGGCTTTGCAAAGCCTGGTTAGCTGACCACGAACCTCGCGGCTAACCTCACCACGAACCTCGTGGCTACTATAGGGATAACCGATTAATCGCGACCGGTATTTCCGGGTTCGGCCAGCACTTCGGCGAAAACCTCACGATCGACATTGCCGCCGGCCAGCACCACCGCGACCTTGCGGCCAGCGAGTCGATTCGACTCTTGACGCGCCGCGGCCAGGGGCGCGGCGCCGGCTCCTTCGGCGACGTTATGGGTGCATTCGTAAAGCCAGCGCATGGCCTCGGCGACTTCTTCGTCCGACACCTCGACGATTCGATCGACGCCGCGCCAGATCAGCTCCAGAGCATCCGGATTGGGGGTGCGGCAGGCCATGCCGTCGGCGAGGCGAGTCAGCGCCGGCCGTTCGACCGCTTGACGCTGACGGTAGGACTCAGCGTACGCCGGGGCGTGGGTCGAGACGACTCCGACCACCTCGATGCGGGCGCCTAGGGCCTCGCGGGCGGCGAGCATGCCGCAAATGCCCGAGCCGAGCCCGATCGGCACATAGACGACGTCGAGGTCTGGCACCGCCCGCAGAAGCTCGAGACCGTAGGTGGCGACACCCCGCACCAATAAAGGGTGGAACGACGGCACCATCTCAAAACCGCGCTCGGTTGCCAATTCGGCGGCATACTCGAGCGAAGCCTGGAAGTCGTCGCCATGCTCGATCAGCTCGACGCCGAGGGCGCGCATGGCGGCGTTCTTCTCGCGACTGTTGCCATGGGGCGCGACGATGATCGCCGGCAAGGCGTGACGACGAGCAGCAAAGCCGATGGACTGGCCGTGATTGCCGCGGGTGGCGGCAACCACGCCAGCGGCTTCTGAGACGCTGGCTTGCTCGAAGTAGACCAGCCCGCCGCGGATCTTGAACGCGCCCAGCGGCGTGTGATTCTCGTGCTTGACCCACACCTCGGTGCCCAGACGCTCGGCGAGCAGCGGCCAGGCGTATTGAGGGGTCGGCGGCAAAACGGCCTGCACGGTGCGCGTCGCGGCTTCGAGCTGAGACCGACTCGGGAGTTGCATGGGCGAGGCTTAAGAATTTGTCTGGGGTTCAGGGAGCCGTCAGGAAGAAGAGACGACGAGGCTCGGAGGTCGAGCCGCGGACTCGATGCTTTGCGGAGCCAGAGCTGCGCCGACGATGCCGGCTTCGTTGCGCATCTCAGCCGGCACCACCGGCGTCTGAGTGTGAATCAAGTGCAGGAACTCTTGATGCTCGGCGCTGATGCCACCGCCGAGGATGAAAAGGTCCGGACTCAGCAAGGCCTCGACATAGCGCAGATATTCATCGACCGCCGGTGCCCACTGCTCGAAGCTCAGGCCGTGCTCGGCGCGGGCGCGGCTCGAAGCCCGTTCCTCGGCGTCTTTGCCGCGAATGATCAGGTGGCCGAGCTCAGTATTGGGCACCAGCCGGCCGTCCATGAAAAGAGCGCTGCCGATGCCCGTTCCCAGAGTCAGCATGATCACCAGACCTGGGCGATCGCGACCCGCTCCGAACCTGACCTCCGCGATGCCGGCGGCGTCGGCGTCATTGAGCAGGGCGACGGCGCAGCCGGTCCGGCGCTGAAACAGCTCGCGACCGTCGGATCCGATCCAGCTCTTGTCGACGTTGGCCGCGGTCAGCACGATGCCGCCTTTGATCACCGCCGGAAAGGCACAGCCGATCGGACCCTGCCAGTTGAAGTGCTTGACCAACTCTGCAACCGAGTCGGCGACCGCCTCGGGGCGAGCGGATTCCGGAGTCGGGATCATCAGGCGTTCCTCGATCAGAACTCCTCGCTCGACGTCGACAGGGGCGCCTTTGATACCACTGCCGCCGATATCGACGCCCAACACCACCGGCCCCTGGACCTTTTCTGTCATACCTCAGCCTCATTTCTCATCGGTATCCTCGTCGGCGAATTCTAAGGTCGTCGGGGCGTTTCCGGCGAGGGGGGAACGAAATCTGGTCAAACTTCCTCCGAATTGCCTTGAAGTCAGCGTACACTTTGCTGCCGATGAACCTGAATTCGAAATTTCCACGATCTCTGCTTCCTTGGATCGGTGGGCTGGCGATCGCGACGGTGTCGCTCGCCGACGACCTGGCTCTCACCCATGGCGTCGCCAGTGGTGACGTGACGGCGAATTCCGCCGTGCTGTGGGCGCGGTCGAGCGCTGCGGGGGAACTCACCTTCGAGATCGATACGGACCCTGGATTTTCTGAGCCTCGCCGTCTGAAGGCCTCGAGCACTGCAGAAAGCGATTTCGTCGCCCAGGTGATCGCTGACCGTCTGGACCCGGGGACGACCTACCACTATCGGGTCTCCATCGGCGCGCAGGCGGCAGGACCCGAGACGGAGGTGGGCAGCCTGACCACTGCCCCCGCCGCCTCGGAGGCGAGGCCTGTGCGTTTCCTCGTCGGTGGCGACGTCGGGGGCCAAGGCTATTGCCGTCATCAAGAGCACGGGTACCGAATTTTTCGCTCGATGGCGGCGCTCGAGCCCGATTTCTTCGTCGCTAACGGCGACATGATCTACGCTGACAATACTTGCCCAGCGAATGGGCCCGGCGGCTGGCCTAATCTCCCGGGAGACTTTCCAGCGGTCAACGATGCCAGCGTCGACTGGCAAGACCGTCCCCAGGTCAGCGAGGTCTTCTTGGCTCACTGGCGTTACAATCGGGCCGACGCTCATCAGCAAGAGTTCTTGCGCCGAGTGCCGATCTACGCTCAGTGGGACGATCATGAGGTGGTCAATGATTTCGGCGGCGCCTGGAGCAGCCTGCCGAAAGAACCGGCGCGCCTCGGCTATCCGACCCTGGTCGACGCGGGCCGCGAGGCCTTTTTCGCTTGGAATCCGATCCGCCGGCATCCGCAAGAGCCCGAGCGCATCTATCGCTCCTTTCGCTGGGGCCGGGACGTCGAGCTTTTCGTGCTCGACGCGCGTTCCTACCGTAGCCTGAACGAGCATCCGGAGCACCCGAACGATCCGAAGGCCTTGCTTGGGGAGGCCCAGCTCGAGTGGTTGCTCGAGGGGTTGACGGGGTCGGACGCGACCTGGAAAGTGGTCAGCTCCGACGTGCCACTATCGGTTCCCACCGGCTCGGACGCCGATCTCTACGGCCGGGATGCTTTTGCCGATGGCGATTATCCGTGGGGCCCGACCAGTTTTGCTGCGCGCACCGGATTCGAGGCCGAGCTCACCCGTCTGTTGACGGCCCTCGATGCCCACGACGTGCGCAATGTGATCTTCGTCGCTACCGACGTCCATTTTGCCCTGAGCTTGCGCTACCACCTGGACGTCGATGGCGACGGGGATCGGCTGCTCTTTCACGAATTGCTCAGCGGGCCGATGAACGCCGCCCGAGCCCCGATTCCTCCGCGGCTCGATCCGACGTTCAACCCGGTGACTCTCTATGCTGAGGCCGGGATCTTCAACTTCAGCTATGTGCGGATCGAGCGTCGCGGTGACGACGTCATTTTGACCGCGGACATCCGCGATACCGACGGTGAAGTCCGCTTCGGATCGCATCTGGAACTGGTCGCGGAAACGCCATAACGGTCGACGCAGGCATCGCCCCTACGTGAGAATCCCGTGCCCTCAGCTAAAAATGTAGTGGCGAGGCCTGCCTCGCCTGGGTTCTGGCGACGCAGGCGTCGCCCCTACGTGAGAATCCCGCGCCCTCAGCTAAAAATGTAGTGGCGAGGCCTGCCTCGCCTGGGTTCTGGCGACGCAGGCGTCGCCCCTACGTCAGAAAGCCAGCGTCGCCGCTTCAATCGGCCAGACGCACGCCCTTCGGGTCGCCGGCCAAGGTAATCTTGCGCAGCAGGCGTTGACCTTCCACCCACACGACCTGCTGGCTCAGGAGATCGCGACGCAGACGCTGGAGCGCGAATTGAAAGAGCCGTGGGTCGTGGATCGGCTGCGCATCCCGGCAGAAACCCTCGTCGCTGGTCGGCTCTTGGACGACCCAGACACGAAACGGGACCCGCAGCTGGGCGAGGTAATCACGGGTGCCCTGCGGGCTCCAGAGGCCGGAGACGTCGTCGCAATTCGAGGTCACCAGCACCACCGCCCGCCGTTTTTGGCTGGCGGCGGCCCGCAGTCCGGCGGCGGCGATCGCGTTTGTGAGCTGCTGGGGGAGCACCGGGCTGGCGGTGAACTGAAAGCTGCCGAGCATTCGAGGCAGCGGAATTCGACTTTTGCGGGTGGTCGGTTCGGAGAGAGGAAAGATCGTAAACCGGGCATCGGAATGGCCGGACAGATAGGCGCGCGGAGACATGAGAAGCGCTGCGTCGTGGTCGGCCAGGACCGCGTACTCGTAGTTGCTGCGGCGGGCGTAGCTGGAGTCGATCACCATTAAATGCGGGATCGCCCGCTGATCGCGCACCAAAACCACCTCGGCCGGGCCCTCCTCGAGGGCGACCACCCGCAAGGTCTCGCCGTCTTCTGCGAGGCGGTCCTGAAGCCGCTCGCGCTGGCGCTGCTTGCGGCGGGTGACGATCAGCGGCACCGCGGTGAGCTCGGTTTCGGTGGCGCTGCCATAGACACCGCCGAAGACGACTTCTGCCGACGCCGAAAGGTTCTCGGGGAATTCGAGCCGGGCGCTCAAGAAGTGGATGGAATGAGCGTCGAGCTCCGGCAGCTCATAGCGCTCGAGATACCGGTCGGCCAAGGTCTGACCATCCAGCGTCACCGACACCGTGGTCGGCTCGAGTGGATGGATGGCACGCCAGATCAGACGCGCACTCTTCGGCATTTCTTGTCCCGTGCTCTTGGCGGCTTGCCAGTCTTCGAGCAGCACTTGAGCCTCGACCTGAGGACCGGGCACATTGATCAGCTGCACAGCTCGATCGAGCTCGGCGCCTCTGGAACCGCGAGCGATCGCCACCAGCTCATGGGTGGAGAGCTCGCGACCGAAGTTGCAGTCGACCTTCCAGGGCTCGCCGCGCAGCAGGCCGACCAGCTCACCGTCGAGCCGGACTTCGACCTCGGCGACGTCACCAGAAACCGCCAGCTCGACCGGCTTGACGCCGGCGATCAGGCCGAGAAAGACGGAAAGGAAAGTGATCATGAGAGAGATCCTACCGGAGGCTGTCCGACGAGCTTCAATCGGCCAAGCGCACGTCGGTCCCTTCGCCAACCAGGGCGATTTTGCGTTGCAGGTGGCGGCCTTCGACCCAGACGATTTGTTGGCTCAGCAAATCGCGACGCAGGCGTTTGATCGCGGTGTGGAAGAGCCGCACGTCGTAGACGGGCTGCGCACCGTCGCAGTACCCTTCGTCGCTCATGGGCTCCTCCAGCACCCAGACTCGAAAGGGTATCCGCAGTTGGGCGAGATAACTGCGCGTTTCCTGTGGATCGAAATGGCCGGAGACGCCGTCGCAATCTGAGGTCACCAACACGATCGCTCGACGCTTCTGACTGGCCGCGGCCCGCAGTCCAGCGGCTGCGACCGCGTTGGTCACCTGCTGAGGTAACACCGGGCTGATCGTGAATCTGAAATTGGACAGCATTCGAGGCAGTGGAATCCGGTTCTTCCGAGTCGTTGGCTCGGAAAGGGGAAAGATCGAGTATCGGCGGTCGGGGTGATGGGTCAGGTAAGCACGAGGAGACATGATGTAGGCCGCGTCGTGTTCGGCCAGGGTGGCGAAATCGTAATCGCTGCGGCCAGCGTAGCTGGTGTCCAGCGCCATCAAGCGCGGCAGCGCCCGCCGGTCGCGAACCAGCACGACCTCGGCCGGTCCATCTTCCAAAGCGACGACTCGTAAGGGGGCGCCGTCTTTGGTGAGCCGGCCTTGGAGCTGTTCGCGTTGGCGCAGCTTGCGGCCGGTGACGATCAGGGGAACCGCGGTGAGCTCGGTTTCGGTCGCACTGCCATAAACCCCACCGAAGACGACTTCCGCCGACGCCGAGAGGTTGTCGGAGAATTCAAGGCGGGCGCTCAGGAAGTGGATGGAATGGGCGTCGAGCTCCGGCAGTTCGTAGCGCTCCAGGTAGTGATCGGCGAGCAGCTTGCCGTCGAGCGCCAACGACACGGTGAGCGGCTCGAGCGGTTCCACTGACTGCCAGATCAGGCGCGCGCTTCGAGGTAGGCCCTTCTCCGTTCCCCGGCGCGGTCGCCAATCCTCGAGCAGCAACTGGAGGTCAACGTGTGGGCGAGGCACATTGAGCAACTGCACCGCACGGTCGAGCTCGGCGCCTCTGGAATCGCGAGCGATCGCCACCAGCTCATGGGTGGAGAGCTCGCGTCCGAAGTCGCATTCGACCTTCCAGGGCTCGCCGCGCAGCAGGCCGACGAGATCGCCGTTGAGTCGGACCTCGACCTCGGCGACGGCGCCGGACACCGCCAGCTCGACCGGCTGGACACCGGCGATGAGGCCTAGAAAAACCGAGATGAAGGCGATCACGGTTGCGATCCTATCGGGCGCTGATCCGCGAACTGAATCCCCGGAGAAGGGCTCCTGAGCTCGATGGTCTGCGGCAGATGGCGCCCGGCGAGCCACACAATACGCTGCGACTCGAGGTGCCGCTTGAGGTCCGCGGCCGCTCTAGCGAGGGCGTTGGGCCACGTATCGCGAGGTTTCTTGGTGTGGAAGCCGACATAGCGAGTCGCGCCCCAATCCGGATGCGGTTCGTCGGAGGCGGTGGACCAGACGAAGAGGGGCACCTGGAGTTGACGCAGGTAGCCGCGAGCCTGGGCTGGCTTCACTTGACTGTCGTCTTCGCGAGGCTCATCCAGGAGCAAGACGATGGCACGGCGCTGGGCCGAACCGTGGGTTTGCGCCGCAGCCAGAGCGGTCGCGTCCGCGAGACGGTAAGCGAAGGGGATGGAAGCGACTTGATTTGTGATCTCCAGGAACCCACGCAATGGATCGGCTTCAATCCCCTCCGTGACGGCGTAGAGCTCGCGGTCGGTCTCGACTTGAGACACCGGCGCCGCCCACGGGGAAAGAAAGCGCATCTTGACGTTTGGCCCCAGGCGGGCAGTGTCACGCAAGCTGGCCTGGGCTGCTCTGAGGATCCGGGACTGGTAGGGGTTGGTGGCGCGATCCGGATCTTGATCCATCCAACCCTCTGACCATCCACTCACCCCTCGGGGGATGTCCTGAAAGGCTCGCAGGAGCAGCTTATATTTTGTCTGGTAGAACGTGTCGGCGATCGTGTGGAGCAGGGGCTGGACGGCCGGATCGCGCAGGATCACGACCTCGGCGGGTGGGCTCTCGATGGCTGTGACCCTCACCGGTTGGCCGGCGGCGAGGAACCATGAGCTCAGAGTCTCAGGCTCGGGCAGCTTGGCCCCGGGGGCGAGCGTCAGCGCCACCGGTGTCTGGTCGGGCCTCCGGGCAGCGACAGCCCGTTGCCCTTCGGGTTCGAAGGCTGGGTTCTCCCGCTCGTCCCAGGGCGGAGCGATATTCAGCCAATGGTGGATTCGCTCGACTTCTTGGCCGTGGCGATCACGGCCGATCGCCACCAGCTCGTGAGGGACCAGGTCGTCACCAAAGTCACACTGGAGTGACCAGGGTTCACCGGAGACGGTCCCAAGGAGCTGGCCGTCCAGACGCAACTCGACGGTGGTGACCGGTTCGAGGACCACCAACTCGACGGTCTGGAGACCGGTGGTCAGACCAACGAAGAGTGAGAAAAGCTCGATCATGGCATGGCTCCGACGGGGGGCTCGACTCCAGTGGGCTCGAAGGCGGGGGGCTCGAAGGCGGGCGGCTCGAAATCGTCTTCCTGGGGTCGATCATCAGCGGCGCCAGCCAAGCGGATCCGACCCTCTGCCGCGGCGCTCAGCTCGATCTCAGCGGGCAGATGGCGGCCCTTCAGCCAGACGATGCGTTGTCGCTGCAGATCCTTGTCGAGAGCACGGACGGCGTCGTACAGATCCTCCGGCGACCCCGGGTGCTGGGGATCGTCGCCGACGTATCGCGTCTCGCCCCAGGAGGTGTGTGAGCCGGGTGCCGTCGACCAGACGTAGAGCGGCACGCGCATCGAGCGGAGATATCGGCGGACGGCCATGGGAGAGTATTCGCTGGTATCGTTGGGTTCTGAGTCCAAGATCACCAGCACCGCACGGCGTCGGTTCGTCGCGTGAGCCGCCCTGCCGGCGATCGACACCGCCTCAGCAAGCTCAAATGGAAAACCACGCGGTGGCACTCGATGGGCGAGCCAGAGCAAGCCGGACGTTGCGGCGTCTTGGGGCTCGGAGCCCGCGAACAGCTCGGGGATGACTTCGTGGCGGGCATAGAGCGGTGTTGCGAAGGGCGCCAGGAAATGCAGATAGGTCTTGGCGCTGAAGCCGACGTCGCCGGGGGGTGGTAGTCGGGTCCGCTGCCGCCGTAGCTGCTTGACGCTGATCGGCCGTCGATCGCGGGCGATCGCGGCCTTCGCCAAGCGCTCGAATCGTCGCTGCGCGGCTGGATCGCGAACCACCACCAGACTGGCCGAGCCTTTCTCGACCCCCTGCACCTCGAGAGCGCGGCCGTCTTTGAGGAACCAAGCGTCGAGCTTCTCCGGCGCTGGCATCCGAGTCTTGGGGGCGAGGGTGACTGGCAGTGCGGTCAGCTCAGTCGCCATCTCTTCACCGTGCTCGCCTCCGAAGCTGGCGTCGATCCGGGTGGTTCGGCCATCGTGAAAGCGGACCGTGACACCGATGAAGTGCATCGCGTCCGGATCGTAAGAGGGCAGCTGGATGCGTCGCGGGTCGGAGGCCGCGATCGGTTCGCCATCGAAGGTGACTTCAATCGACTCCGGTTGACGCTGACCGACGCTTTCCCAAGACAAGGCGGCGGTCCGGATGCGGCCTCTTCTGTCCTCCTGAAAGGACAGGCGTGCCCTCGCGGGCTGAACGCCGAGGTTGATCCACTGGACCGCTCGATCGAGCTCGCGGCCCTCGGCATCGAAGCCGATGGCGATCAACTCCCGGACCCTGGGATCGGGCCCGAGGTCGCAGAGAAAGGTCCAAGGGCGGCCGCTCAAGGTCGCGATCTGCTGGTCGTCCAGCAGGATCTCGACTCGAACTACCGGTGGCGTCACTGTCAGCTCGACCGGCGTGGTACCGGTCGCCAGCACAAGAAAAAAGGATAAGAAATCGACCATCAGCTCCTCGCGTCAGTGGGTGGCTGACGAGAGATCTAGCAAAAAACGTTCCGGAATCGTGCCCGGGCTCAACTCGAATGGACGAATTTGGGGGTGCTAAGGATCGATCACCTCGACGACCTTGAAACCTATCTTGGTCTCTCCTGGGGCCAGGATCGTCACCCGGGTGTCGTCGATCTCCAAGGCATCGTTGTCGGCGCTCACCGCCACCATCAAGGCGATGAACCTGCCGAGACTCGAGTCGACGTCCCATTCAAAACCCGCAACCTTAGCTCGGCCAGCGTCGAGCTCGCTCAAGGTGACCGCCGGGGCGACCGGCTGCCACCGCGAGCCGGCAGACGGTTGACGATCGGGAAAATTCTCGAAAAAGCCAGGTTCGAGGTTGGGCACCCGGAGGCCAGCGGGGCTTTCGGTGAGCTCGGCGACGTAGACTCGGATGGCGATCCCTGAAGCTGGGCGGATCCCCCGATTGTGGATCTGAGCATAAACTCGAGCGCTGCGGCCGCGCTGTGGGGATTCGTGACGCAACCCTTGGGCAAACTGAATGCCGTCGTCGGTATGGTCGCGATCGTCGGAAAAGCGGACGAAGTCGAGATCCTCCAAGGCCTGTGTCAGGAACGGCTCGACCTCGACCTTGAGATCCGGACAGTGCCACCAGTTGGCTCTCTGGCCCGGCTCAAACGGATCGTCGACGCCCGATGGGGACGGCACTCGGCTGCCGCTGTCGACGACGCTGTCACGTACGAAGAGCTCGACCTCGGGGATCGTCGTGCGATCGATCGAGATCTCCCAGACCCCGCGGCTTTGAGTCGCGGCCCGCAGCAGCCGCGAAGGCGGATGAAATAGCAGATCCTTGATCAGAACGTTCGGCAGGCCATCGAAGAATGGAGCCCAGTTGGCACCAGCGTCGAAGGAACGATAGATGCCGACGTCAGCCCCAACAAAAACAGTGTCGGGGCTGGTGGGATCGATCTCGACGGTATTGATCGGAATGCTGGGCAGCCCGGCAGCGGTCGCGATCCAGCTCTGACCGCCGTCGTCGGAGCGAAAGACGCCCGGCCGCTGCAGGCTCGAGCAGGTCGCCCAGAGGCGATCAGAGTCGGTCGGATCGACCAGAAGATCACTCAGGAAGCCGAAGGTGGGGGAACTGAGCGCCTGTGGCTTACGCCAGCTGCCTCGTAACCGTTCGATGCGATAAACATGACCGCGTTCGGTGCCGACCAGGACTTGGCCAGAATCGACGATGGCGAGGGCCGAGGCGCGACCGGCGGCGTTGGGTAGCCGAATCTTGCGCCAGCTGCCGAAGTCGCCACTCGAGCGGGATAAGAAGACGCTTCGACCGGCCTGGACGACCAGCGAGCCTTGCACCTCGACCGGCGGGTAGAAGAGAGAACCTTCGGGATAGTTGTCGCTCGTCGTCGCCGGCGGCCCGACGAAGGTCCAGGTATTCCAACCGCCCCCTTGCTCGGAGCGCTCCAAACCCATGCCAAAGAAAGTGTGAAAGCAGACTTTGGGGTCGTCGGAGTTGGCACCGCAATCACCGCCATCACCGTCTTGGACGTGGTACCAGGAGGTCATCGCTTCATAGCGCAGGGTGCCGTTATCCTGCGTGCCGCCGATCAGCCAGGCGTCGAGCGACGCGTGTTGGGCAAGAAATTGAAACTCGGTGATCGACAATCCGCGATTGAGCGTTTGCCAGCTGTCGCCGCGATCCGACGATACGTAGAGACCCCCATCGTTGCCGATGTAGATTGTCGAAGGGTCGCTCGTAGAGAAGGCGATGGCGTGTTGATCCGGATGAATGCTGTTGCCGCCATCGCGGGCCGAGATATCGACCCAAGTCCAGGTACCGCCGCTCGAGCGTTCGCCGCGGTGGGCGTTGATGCCGCCGACGTAGAGGACGTCGGGGTCATTCGGAGCGACCGCCGCGAACCAGTCGTAGAAGGCCTGGCCGGTTTGCAGGTTGGGTGGGGCGGCAAAGGTGGAGAAGGCACTACCGGCCGACGCCCGGCGAGCCAGGAACGGACCTGGCATGCCGCCGCCGAATACCGGATCTGCCACCGTCGGCGGTCCGGCGGCGACGATGTAAGCCACGCCGCGTGCCGAGGGTGCATGGCAGACTTCGATCCGTTCCGGCTCCGTGGGCAGGCCGGGGATCGTCACCTGTTGCCAGGAGTCACCGCCGTCGATCGAGCGAAAGACGCCATCCTCACCGCCGGCGAGAATCTCACGCTGTGCGGAGGGGTCGGGGTTGCCGGCGGCATCGGTGGCGGCGGGCTCGAACGAGAGGTCCCAGGTGCGCGGCCCGCGGCGCCGGACCCATTGCACGCCGCCGTCGGTCGACTGCCACAGCCCACGAGTGGTGGCGGCGAGCAGGCGATCCCCGTCCAGAGGATCGACCCAGAGGTCATAGAAAGCGACGCCCTGGAACGGAGCGTCGGCGATCAGCGACCAGGTGGTGCCGCCGTCGGTCGAGGCCAGCACTCCGACGCCGGTAAAGCTGAAGGTATCGCCTTCGCCGGTGCCGGCGAAGACTCGACTGCGGTCGGAAGGATCGAAGGTCAGGGCGCCGATCGACAGTGACGGCTGATCGTCGGTGCGCGGCTCCCAGGTGTTCCCGCGATCGAAAGTCTCCCAGATACCGCCGCCGCCGGCCGCAATCAGCAGATGCTGATCGTCGCCGGGATCCACCGCCACTGCCGAAATCCGTCCCGCGACCGCCGGTCGACTGCCGGCGCCGCTGCCGTAGCTCTGACCGTGGGGGATCGAATAGGGGCCGAGGGGACGCCATTGGGCGGTGACCGCGGCCGCTGCCGGGGCTGCCGATCGCGCGAGGGTACGGCGAGCCAGAGCCGGAGCGGGCTCGGGAGTCGCCTGCAGGAAAGCGCGAAGGTAAGGCGACCTTCGGGGAACGTCGGCCCGGGAGCGACGCCTCGAGGCTGCCGTCCGCGGCACCGCAGCGGGCTGGATCGGGCTGGTCGAGCCGTCGCTCAAGTCGCCCTCAGCTTCGGCGCTGGCGGCCGCTTCGGCTCCGGCGTCCATCAGCCATTCGGGGTCGACCTGCACCGAGCGAGGCTCGAGCGCTTCGCGGCTAGGAGCTTCGACCCCTCGCCGGACGCCGAACTCGATCATGCGCGCGAGGGCTTTGCCACCCGGGACCTTTCGGCGTCCTGGAATATCGTAGGATTCGCCGCCAGCGGCGCGGGCGATACTCAGTCTGGGCTCTTTCATCAGGCACCTCCTCGAGGAGGGCAGCGCAGAGGCCCGGAAGCGCTATTCAGCCGGGAGACTTTGCCGGCGGCAGATCGTCGACCGGCTCGGCGGCTTCGGCGGTGGGGCCGTCGTCTATCTCCGTGGAATCTTGGCTTCGGACGGTTCGATCGTCGCTTCCCTCCGGGACGTCATCGATGTCTAAAACGACCGGCGCTTCGGCCGGAGCGGGATCGGCTTTCTCAGGATCCGCCAAACCTCGGCGGCGGCGTTGATCTTCGATCCGCGCCCAAGCACCTCCTCGCGCAGAGGCCGTCGGTGGCTGCCAGCCCTGTTGCTCGAGCTGTCTGCGTTTTTTGGGAGGAAGCTTCATGCCATCACGATCTCGTGTCAGCGTTGGAGCGAATGCGGATCCAGCATTGGAAGATCTCCGATGTC
Organism: Carybdea cf. marsupialis auct. non (Linnaeus, 1758); assembly: GCA_010016065.2. Lineage (NCBI taxonomy): Eukaryota > Metazoa > Cnidaria > Cubozoa > Carybdeida > Carybdeidae > Carybdea > Carybdea cf. marsupialis auct. non (Linnaeus, 1758). The sequence goes on along the minus strand of JAAAKL020000051.1, from coordinate 46,800 downwards.
TGAGAACCTTCAAGAACGACTTTAGCACTTGCTATCAACGATTTGCAATTTATGCATTTCTGGTCGCGATCACGGGGGCGAGCATCGTCACTTATTAGATACGGATCCAAGTTCGCGCGCTGGCAAGTACGGCTCGACCCTCGGTATCATCTGGTCAGGGCTGTCAGAAGCGGCCCAGACCTCTATGCTCCTTCACGCGCCCGAACCTGAACCCGACGTTCGACGCTGCCTTCCACTCGGCCTGAGAGACCCGATGACACGACGAATTTACCTCTGCCTTTGGATCTTAGGACTCGGTGCGTCCGGCCTCTCGACGGAGGCGGATATCTTGAACTTGACGATCGGCGATCCGGAGCGTCGGGACCGTCAGGTACCGCTGGTTCTGGACGCGATCACCGACAGCCAAACCGGCGAGCTGATCACGCCTGCCGAGCTGCCGGCTCGGCTCGCCGACGTCGACCTGCTGCTGGTCGGCGAGACTCATACCCACGTCGACTCTCATCTCGTGCAGCACAGGATCGTGCACGAGCTCGATCGTGCCGGCCGGCGGGTGATGATCGGCCTCGAAATGTTTCCTTATACCCATCAAGAACATTTGGACCACTGGGTTTCGGGGCTGTACAGCGAAGACGGCTTTCTCGAGCTAGGCGACTGGTACGGAGTTTGGGGCTACCACTGGAATTATTACCGCGACGTTTTCCTTTTGGCGCGGGAGCGAGGCCTGCCGATGTTCGGCGTCAACACCCCGCGGGACGTGGTCTCCGCGGTGCGCGAGAAAGGCTTCCAGGATCTGACCGAAGAAGAAGCCGCCCACATCCCGAGTGAAATCAATACCGACAGCGAGGAGCATCTGACGCTCTTCAAGGCTCACTTCGGGGAGGACGATCCGATCCATTCCCAGATGAGTGACGACGACTGGAAGAGCATGCAGCGCGCCCAATGCACCTGGGATGCGACCATGGGCTACAACGCCGTCCAAGCCTTCGAGTCCCAGAAGGAGGCGCCGCAAGTCGGAGGCAAACCGATTCTGGTGGTGCTCACCGGCAGCGGTCATGTCTCCTACGGGCTGGGCATCAAACGTCAGGCGACTCAGTGGTTTGAGGGCAAGATCGCCTCCGTGATTCCGGTTTCGATCGTCGATCGGGAGGGCGAGCCGGTCGATCAGGTCCAGGCGTCTTATGCCAATTTCCTCTGGGGAATACCCGAGGAAGAGGAACCCCTCTATCCGACCCTCGGCATTTCGACCCGGGAGGGCGACGACGGGCTCTGGCAGGTCATCTATATCTTCGAAAGCTCGCCCGCGGAGCAGGCCGGTTTTCAACTGGGCGACGTGCTGATGCGCCTGAATGGCGTCGAGATTCGAGATAAGAGCAGCTACAACCGCTTGATGGCCGCCCAACGCTGGGGAGACTCGCTCTCCGCGACGATTCGGCGGGATGATCAGCCCCTGGAGCTGACGGTGTTTTTTCGGCGGTCGATGGAGGCGAGGACGGATGACTCCAGCGACGGATAGCCTGCGAACGCGTTGCCGCCCCGAAGTGCGATGGGCTCTCGCCCGGCGAGTGGCCTCCCTCGTTGGGGTGCTGGTGAGCTGCTGGCCTCTGGCGTCTTGGGCCAACCCAGCCGTCCACCATGAGTTGGAAGTCCTCCTCGACCCCTCGGCCAGGACCCTGGCGGTCCGGGATCAGATTCAGTGGCCCGAGGATCACGAAGGGCCGGTCGAGTTCTTGCTCAACGCCGCCCTGGAGATCCAGGACTCGAGCGTCTCGATCTCAAGGGTCGAGCTGGGGGACGTCGCGCCTTTCTTTGGCAACAACTCCGGGGCTGAATTGGCGGCCGAGCTGGTTCGCTACCGCCTCGAAGCCGCGCCGGAGGGGGGGCTTTTCTCCCTCCACTATGGCGGAACGTTTCATTTCGGGCTCGGAGATCAGAAGGAAGAATATAGCCGCGGGTTTCGTCAGACGGTCGGCATCGTCGGTGACGAAGGCGTGTATCTCTCCGGCGCCAGCTTCTGGATTCCACGTTTCGACGACGGCCTGGTGAGCTTTGAGCTGACGGCGAAGGTCCATCACACTGAGGGGGAGACGATCCCGGACGCGCAGTGGCACTTGATCAGCCAAGGCGCTGGAACTTCGCTCGACGACGAGGGCCAAGCGCGCTGGAGCTCCGGCGGGCCGATGGATGAAATCTATCTGGTAGGTGGCCCGATGCAGGTCTACCGCGATCAGGCTGGGGCGGTCGAAGCCCTGGTCTACCTACGCCAGCCGGACGACGGCCTGGCGGGCAAGTATTTGGCGGCCACCGCGCAGTATCTCGAAATGTATCGAGAGTTGCTCGGCCCTTACCCCTATCGCAAGTTTGCCCTGGTCGAAAACTTCTGGGAGACCGGCTACGGCATGCCATCCTTCACCTTGCTGGGGCCCAAGGTGATTCGATTCCCGTTCATTCTGCATTCGTCGTATCCCCATGAGATCCTGCACAACTGGTGGGGTAACTCGGTCTTTGTCGATTACGGAAGCGGCAATTGGTGCGAAGGCTTGACCGCCTATCTTGCCGACCACCTGATCAAAGAACAGCGCGAGCAGGGCGCGCTCTATCGGCGCGACGTGCTTCAGCGCTACCGGAGCTACGTACAGGAAGGCGAGGACTTTCCCCTGGTCGATTTCAGGGCTCGCCACTCCGGGGCGACCGAGGCGGTGGGGTATGGCAAGACTTTGATGGGCTTTCACATGCTGCGCCGCACGCTGGGGGATGAGGCTTTCGTCGCCGCTCTACGCGACGTCTATCGGCAATATCGGGGGCGCAAAGCGTCGTTCGACGATCTTCGGGAAAGCTTCGAGAAAGCTGCTACGGGCAGCATGGCTCCGGCAACGATGAGTCGCTTCTTCGGTGAATGGACCCAACGGACGGGTGCCGCCGAGCTGGCGATCCAGGTCGATCGTGTGGTTCGGGGGGATGAGGGCTATCGCGTCGTCGGCCGAATCGCGCAGACTCAAAGGTCGGATCCCTTCGCCTTGGAGGTACCGATCGCCCTGCAGAGCGAAGGGGGTCTCGAGACCACGGTCGTCCGCTTGGATGGTCGCGTCGCCGAATTCCAGATGCGTATGGTCGAGGTGCCCCTAGCGCTCTACGTCGATCCGGAATTCGACCTCTTTCGCCTGCTCGATCCGCGCGAAATCCCGCCGTCCATCGGACAGATCTTTGGTGAGCCAGAAATCCTGGCGCTGGTGCCGGCGGGGGCCAGCGAGGAAGCGCAGCGGCAATATCGTGAATTGATGGAGGCCTGGTCCAACGACAGCCACTCGATCGAGGTGCGAACCGACGCCGAAGTCAAGGAACTGCCGGCCGATCGCGCGGTCTGGATCTTGGGCGCGGACAATGCCTTCGCGCCTGAGCTCTTTGCCTCGGACCCGGCGCTCGGCTTTGAAGTTGAAACCGATCGACTCGGGGTGCGGGGGGAAGAGATTCCGCATGCTGATCACTCCCGGGTGATCATCCGTCGTCATCCGGCGGATCTCGCTAAAGCCGTGGGCTGGCTGGTGGTCAAGCCGGCCGCGGCGTTTCCGGGCATGGCCCGCAAGCTGCCGCACTACGGCAAGTATTCCTACCTGGGCTTTCAAGGCGATGAGCCCACCAACGTCGTCAAAGGTCAGTGGCCAACCGCCGACTCCCCATTGCGGGTCGACCTGCGCTCGGAGCGAGTGAGAATCGGCAGCCTGCCGACGCCGAAGCCGGCGTCGCGTACCGCTCTGGCCGAGCTGCCGCCGGTGTTTTCTCAGCAGAGGCTCACCGAGCACGTCGCGTTTTTGGCGGCCGCCGAGCGCGCTGGCCGGGCGCCCGGCAGCGACGGTTTGCGTCAGGCGGCAGACTATGTCGCCGAGCAGTTCGGCGCGGCGGGCCTCGAGCCCGCGGGGGACGACGGCGGCTGGTTCCAAACCGTGACCCTCGAAGGGCCCGCGGGGCAGTCGGTCCAGGCACGCAACGTACTCGGCGTCTTGCGGGCGGCAGACTCCCGACGTGGGGAGGCGAGCGTCATCCTCAGCGCCCACGTCGATCATCTCGGTCAGGGCTGGCCGGACGTCCATCAAGGAGACGCGGGCAAGATTCATCCAGGGGCGGATGACAACGCTTCCGGTGTGGCGGTGCTGCTCGAGCTGGCCAAGAGCTTGGCTGCTGGTGAGGCTCCGATCCGCAATCTGCTTTTTGCCGCCTTTACCGCGGAAGAGGCGGGGCGCGTCGGTTCCCGCTACTACACGGAACATCCGATCTTTCCCCTCGATCAAGTGATCGGCGTCATCAACCTCGACGCCGTCGGTCGGCTCGAAGGGCGCAAGCTCAGCGTGCTCGGCACCGGCACCGCGGACGAGTGGCAGCATATCTTTCGCGGCGTCAGTTTCGTGACTGGCGTCGAGAGTCGCAATGTTCCGGGTAACGCCGAGGGCTCCGATCAATGGAGCTTCATCGAAAAAGGAGTGCCCGGCGTGCAGGTCTTCAGTGGCCCCCACGGCGATTACCATCGCCCGGGCGACACCCCGGACAAAATCGACGGTGCGGGCCTGGTCAAGGTTGCCACTTTCGTCAAGGAGGCGGTCGCTTATCTCGCCTATGAGCGTCAGGAGCCAATGACCGTCACCATCGCTGGCGTCGACAACGCTCCGCCGGCGAGATCCGGCGGGGGCCGACGAGTCAGCTTTGGCTCGATCCCCGATTTTGCTTTCGCTGGGCCCGGCGTCAAGCTCTCGGGCGTCACTCCGGGCTCTCCTGCGGAAAGCGCGGGTCTGCAAGAGGGCGACGTCGTGCTTGGGGTCGGTGGGCAGGAGATCGTTGATCTAAGAGCCTTCTCGGAGATCCTTAAGACTTTGACACCCGGGCAGACTGTTCGGGTCGTTTTCATGCGCGGGGATGAGCAACATTCAGCGAGCGTCACTGTTCAAGCGCGCTGAAGTCCATTCCTGCCTTCCAAAACAGAAAAGGCCCGGCATCCAGCCGGGCCTTCGTGAGCTACCTGTAGATAGCCGTGCCAGTGGCTCTAGAGGTGCTGTTTCTTCGAAGGCAAGCAGAGCAGCTCGGTCTGGATCGGACGTAGGAACTGAGTACCGAACTGATTCGAAGTCTGAACGTCAGGCAGCGCCGGCTCGAAACCCTGTTCGATATCGAAGCAAACATAGTGGACTTCTTCGTTGACGATGCCGGTGTCATTCTTCTTCACGGGATTGCACAGGTAGCGAGGACGCAAGACCCGCGCATCAGATTGCTTGAACTGGTCCGACAAGGTGACGGGCGGATATTCCTGTCCGAAGAATTGTTGGACCTGATAGCACTTGTAGTGGTTGACGATCTCGTCGAAGGCCTTGAAGGCATCTCCTGGCGCGTCGAAGTCAGCGTCAGGGGCAGGAGCAGGGGCCGGGGCAGGAGCAGGGGCCGGGGCAGGAGCTGGAGCTGGAGCGGGCTCGGGTTCGGCAAAGCCGGGGAGAGCGACGAGCAGGCCGAGAAGTGCGATCGATAGATACCTCATCTTGTTTCCTTCCTGGTGTCAGTCAATTGTGGGATTGCAGAGGCTTTGTGGCGATCAGGAGCCCTGAGATCGATTTCCGGGCTCGGATCGGGGTCCCTGACGCATCGAGACTTCATCGATGCCGGGCTAGCGGAGCGGATCGCGCGAGGCGGGCCTCGACCTCGACCGATGCGAACAGCACCTTCCTCCTGTGAAGGCCGTCCAACTCGAGTCAAAGCTGGTGAGGGGTTCGTCAAGATCAAGTCTCCTTGATTGTGCATATCACTATACCAAAATGACCTAAATATTGCACTATAAATCTGGACTTGATTTCAGGTCGAAGCGTGTCACTGCAGACGTGCGGACTGGACGTCGTCGTGGAGTCGAGCGAAGGTCCTAACTGGACGGTCCGCTACCTAGACTTTTCGCTGCGAAGGTGCCTTCGCCCGCTTCTTGCGACAACGGGGTGCCGACGAATAGCCCGTGCTGCTCGGCGAGCGGCGGAAGCCGAAGGTCGCCGAGACCGTTGAGTCTGAAAGGTGCCCAGAGGCGGATTTGAACCACCGACACCCTGATTTTCAGTCAGTGTATTTGTCTGTCCGGTCCTGTGCGATACTGTCCAATCTTCTGGTTAAGTGCCTTATTTGCCGTTAATTGCGTGTCCATTGGTGTCCAGTGGTGATCAACGTTAGTCACGGCGTGGGCGCACCAATAGCGCACCAATTGGTGCTTGGAGCAACTGTTTGTGAGTGCGGTCTTCGTCACGCGGTACGTTGTGCGAAGGCGAGGCACGAGACGGTAGTATTTCTAGTCACCGCGGCAATTGCCGTCGCGCAGAGTGGAGACAAAGGCTGGGTGTCTTTGGAGGCAGCATGAGAAGCCCGAGAGACCGGATTCTGGATGGTGTAGTCAAGTTGGTTTGTGAGGTGGGGAGGAAGAACATCACACAACCGAAGCTGGCATCAGCGGCTCGTATGAGCATCACGACGCTACGAAAGCAGTTCCCTCCGGAGGCTGGCGATGTTGTCCACAGCGCGATCCACGCGACGTTGGTACGAGAGCTGAGGCAGATCGACGAAACGGTCCCGACGCCTACCGGTGATCTTCGGAAGGATCTTGTCGATCTCGTGACGGGCTACAGGCTCTACTATGAGAACGAGCAGTTCCTGATGTACCTGTTCGGAGATCTGACGCGTGACCAGGAGTTCCAGGGTACGTTCAAAAGGCTGCAGAGCGGCACGATTACGAAACTGGCCTTTCTGTACGCCTTTTACGAACGCCGCAATGCCTGGGCGCCTCCGATTCAGGGGCTTGAGGGGGAACGACTCAACTCTGCTCTCACGATTCCCTTGCTGGGGACGGTGTTCGTGAGCGTCTATTGGGGGCGGGCGGGAATTGGCCCCACGGATGAGTTTGATGCCGAGCTGCTGGTGGACCGATTCCTGCTCGGCTATGGGAATCCGACCGACCTGGTGATTGGCAGGCTCGAGGAGCTGGTTGCTGAGCTGAAGGCGGCCCGGGCGTCAGATCAACAGCCTGAGTAACGACCGATTACTGAAAACAGGGATCGGGATTTTCACGATTGGCCAATATCGCCCAATCGCGCTCAGGTGTGGTCAAAGTGTCCGGTTGCACCTCATGTCGTCGGTGGCGAAGGCCTGAGCAGCCGTGGCGACTGGCGGTGCATAGAGTCGATTGGGCTCAGGCGGTTACGGCGAATCAGTAAAACTACAGCGCTAGAAGGTTGTTTTTGACTGCGAGTAATGTCGAAAGTCCGTTGTTCGGCCTTTTGATTATCGTGTTTTTGGTCTGTTTGACAGTCAAAAACCGGGTTCGGTAGGTTGTCTTTGCCGAAAGGTTGAGGGGGTCGCAGCCCCCTCAGAAGGAACCAAGGTGTAGAGAGCACCTCAGCCCCCAGAGCACGCCTTTTCCTGGCTAGCCGACTTTTTTGTCGAACGGCCCGGGATTGTAAGACGGACTCAAAAGCAAGATACAAGCTCGCTTGCTGCTTGTAAAGGTTTTGTTGTGCGCTCATGCCGGGCGCCCGGCAGACAGGAGAGGTGTGTCAACCCGCAAAGCAAAGGAGAACCAGCTATGAAAACAGAATCATCGCCGAAGTCCACAGCTCGTGACATGTTTCCTGCTGGCATCGTGCCCGAGCAACTCTGTCCTGGTCGGCAATGGGTTCAGCGGATCACGATGTCGGCGGCAGTCCATGTGCTGGGTTGTATGCAGCGCGGGCAGCTTGCTCCGTTGCCTGGCCTTTTTCTCGGCGCGGAGGATGTGCAGCGTTTGGCGGAACATCTTTGGCTGTTTCGGCGCGCTGGCGCACTTCGTGACGATCTTGTCTGGCGGATGGATCATCAGGAGTTGACCGCTTTTGCAGAAGTGACGCTCACCGCCGGGATTGCGGAGGCGATGATAGTCGCTCTGGATTCCGGATTCGATCTGAATGAGTGGATGAAGCTTCGAGCCAAATCGGTCTACCACTCTATCTTTTCCCAAACATCAGGCCATCCAGCCTCAACAGCCATTTTGGGGGCAAGAGTTGAGAGTCGTTGTGCGTCCGGTTTATCTGCCTAACGATTACAACCATATAAGGAGGTGCCTTATGTCACGGTGCATCATTCGATCGGCCTGGCTCCGTCTTCGGTTTCTGGAAACGGTCTATCGGCTTGGGCAAGAGAACGGGTTGGCATTTGTCCATGAACAGGAGTTGATTGATATGGCCGAGGCAACACCGGCCGAGGCAAAGGTGATGTTCCCATCGGGCCGGTCGGAAATGATTGGCGATTGTTTGACTGGATATTTCTTTCGGCGCTATCAGGCACACATCAGGCCATCGGGATCCCTGCGTGATGCCTGTAGCGCGATGCTACGGGGTATAAGGGATGTGCTGAGTGAAGATGGCTGGCTCTTAACAGAGGTCACTGCTCTGGCGCACACCGATCCGTTTCTGCGTGAGGTGCTTGCAACGGAGCATCGGGAGTGCAGCCGGCGGTTGCGACACATGGCCGAGTTGTATCGTGCCCGGGGAGAGTTGTCTCTATTGGACGACTCGAATGTGCTGCATCAGGCGTTTCGGTCGATGTGTGGGGATTTGTGGTTTGCCATCTGTTGTGAGGGGCGAACAGTTTCGGACGCTGCTCTTGAGCAGCATGTGGAGGGGTTTGTCGCAAAGCACGCGGTATTAGAGACAACACAACTTTTTGAGGTGACGTGATGGCGGTTCTGCAAGCAGATGTTGAGATTTCGAACCAACGGCCTCTTCGTTTCCTGACCACTGCCCAGGTTATGGCAAAGCTTGGCATTCGGTCGCGATCGACCCTCTTGAAGATTCGCCAGCGTGGTGATTTTCCAAGGCCGCGCCGACGCGGCGGCGACACATTGACCTGGCTCGAAACGGAATTGGAAGAATGGATGGTAGCCCAGCCGCAGGCGGAATAAAGGAGATAGATATGAAGACAGAGAAAGATTGTATGCTCTTGCGAGGTTTGTCGTTCTACCCGAATCGGAGCAAGGCTCAAGATTTTGACATGCTTGGTCACTCGGTGGCCACCGGGAGGTTGCTTACTCTGGATGGAAAAGATCGTGAGCGACACCTGTATGCATCGGGTATCACGGGTTCGGGAAAAAGTTATTTTCTGCTTTCGCTCATCATTCAATTGATATCATCGGGGATGGCCATGTGTGTGGTTGACCCCACCGGTTGGATCTATCGTCAGGTGGTTGACTATCTGACCTATTGCATCAGTGATCCTCGGTTTGCCTCGAAAGCTGGATTGGTTCGTGAGATTCTGAGCCGATACCTGTTTCTTGATCTGGATGATCCAGACAACCCTATTCGTCTCAATCCTCTTGAGGCGCAGGGAGTTGAAACCAGTGAAGAGCTGGTTGATGACTTTATGAGTACGATCAATCGACTGTTCGGTTCGCTGGAGGAGCAGAGAAGGCTGCGCAACATCATCAGAAATACACTCCTGATACTTGCTGAACTCAACCGCTTGTCACCCCATCAGCGGCCAGAGATTCCGGGATGTTCCTATCCTCTCAATCTTCGAGCCATCGTGCCATTCCTTATGGGCGAAGCCCGATGGCGACGTCGTGTTCTGGCAGCCATTCCGGACAGTACGATTACGAGGTTTGCGAAGGAGTTCTTTCTTCAGCAGTTTCACGGGTACACCGATTCACAGCGCCATGAACGATTGGAAAGCACGCTGAATATCTTGCAGTATTTCTTGTCAGATTCGTTGGTGAGCCGCTTCTTTGATACGCAGTACAGTACTCTTCACATTCCGGAACTGCTCCGGTCGGGGAGAAGTCTGTTTTGCCATCTGCCACTTGGAAAGAATCTCATGTCGTGCCAGCTGGTCGGTACCATGATTGCCGATCTGGTTCAGCGCTCTGCGTTTCGCAGGCCGGAAGGGGAACGCCAACGGCAATATACATTGATTCTCGATGAGTTTCAGAATTTTGCAAATGAGGGGTTTGCCCAGGCAACCGCTGAGCTTCGGCAATATGGAGTACGTCTGATTGCGGCGCATCAGACGCAGAGTCAACCGCCGTTTCATACGTCGGAAGGACAGCATATTTTGCGTACGATCCGGGGCAATTCGCGAATCAAGGTTTTGTTTCAGCTTGATCGCCTGGATGCCGAGGAGCTGAGTCGATCGGTTTGTGCGATGACGCAGCAGCGATGTTTGTTTGAGTATGAGGAACGATCGATTGCTCTGGGCGAGAGTGAGGTGAAAACAACGACGGTCTCCTTTGCGGAGAGTACTACTGAGAGTGAGACGAATGGGACGACAGAGAGTCGGAGCTTGGCTGAGTCGGATGGCTATTCGATTAGCCGGAGTCGTGGCACAACGATTGGGCGGACGTTGACGCAGGGGTTTGGGCGTTCCTTCGCTGAAGGAATGGGGCGCTCCATCTCACGCAGCGAGATGAAAGGGGTGACTGAGGTCAGGAGTGAGGAGTTCGGTATTGCTGTGTCGCTCGGTGATTCCTGGAGTCAGGTTCGTGATCGTACGACTGGAACGACGGTGACAAAGACAGAGACGGAAGGGGTGGCGGTTACCAAGGGGTGGACGAAAGGCCGGTCGAAGAGTTCAACGAAAGGGAGTACGGAGACGTGGGGGGAGTCGGAGAGTGAAACGAATTCGTATCAATCCGGTCGAAGCAGGACAAGAGAGCGGAGTTTTTCAGATACGCAGGGCCATCAGACCTCTGAGACGCTCTCCGGTTCTGACAGTTATACGGTGAGCGACGAGCACGGCAATACGCTGGTGAAAACAGAATCGCAGGCTGGAATGTTTTTTCCTGGTGCGCCGAGTCGCAAGGAAAGTCGGGCAGAAGGGACACGGGATGGCTGGTCGGAAAGCCGTCAGGAGATGAGCGGCCATAGTACAGGACAGACCGATATGGAGTCTCATACGAAGTCTCGGAGCGATTCGCGCTCAGACTCCTATTCATCGGGGAAAGCCTGGGCAGAGACGTCGAATTACAGTCAGGCCATCAGTCGGCTGAAGGCAACTGCTCGGAGTTTTTCTCGAAGTCGGGGAGAGACGAAGAGCCAGAGTAGCTCTAGAGCGGTTGGGCATACTGAAAGTGAAGGGCATCGGCAAGGGGTTGGTGGATCGAGAAGTCGGAGCCGGACGAAGTCGCACGGGCGTTCGAAGGGCTTTAGCCGCCAGGAGGGGCGGTCTACAACGGTGAATCGGACTCAGACGTTGACGCAGAATGAGAAGCAGGATTTGTCTGAGGCCTTCTCGGTTTTAGCGCAGGTATCGCGGGCGTTTTCAAAGACGCTGCAGCACACGGTAAGTCGGAGCGAGTCGATAAGTGTGAGTCGGCAGACGGGTCAGTCTCGAACGGAGAGTACTGCTGAGGCTGCCGGTCGATCGCATACCGAAACACGTCAGATGCGGAAACATTTTTTAAGCCTGGAGGGTGAACGGGAGATTTCGATTAATCAGCTTCAAACACTGCCGGTGGGGCATTGTGTTGTTTCAAAACAGAACCTGGCCTCGGAGGTCATTGAAACGCTGCCCATTCCTGAACGGTTTTTGACGGAGGCTCATGATCAGTCCGCACGCCGAATCTTGTCTCAGCAGCGGGAACGATTGGGTATGGCAGGTGATGATGAAACTCATCGGGAGGAGAGCGCATCATCTTCGGTGGTCGGGCGGCTTCAGGACAAGCTTTTGGTTAAGAAACAGGATGATCCATTTGGGGTCTAGATAAGGAGAGTAGTCATGGATTTCGATGAGGCGAAGGAAAAGATCTGCTGGCTTGAGGCCGAGGTGATGGAATTGCGGGAGGAGAATGGTCAACTGCATCAAACGTGCGAGAGTTTTGCTTGGACGACCAGTGACAGGGAAAAAGAAAAGCTTCTCCTTGAAGAGGAGATGGATCATTGGTATGGCTGTTTCGTTGAGACTGATTTGCAACTCAAGGATTTGGAGGAGGGTTATGTTCAGCTGCAGGAGGAACTTCGCAAGGCGTTGTCTGAGGAACATCGACGGCTACGGGATCGCTTCGCGGCCATTATGCAGGTGGTGAGGCGGGAGGAGGGTCTCGTCGAAGAGGGGCAGGCGGTGTCGGTCGATGAGCGGTATGGGTATCTGATTGCCAGTCTTTGGCAGCAGGTTCGTGAGCAGACCGGGTTTGAGTATCGCGATGTGGAGGTGTTTGGGGAGATGTTGGAAGAGCTGTTGAAGCAGCAGATGCTTTCTGAGGAGATGATAATCAGTCGGCAGGAGGCATTGGCCGCCTGCAATGAGTATCGGGAAGCGGAGTGTTCGCCGTTTGCCCGGTTTGTTCTGGAGGCCGGGTTGGATGGTGCGGATCGACATGAGCTGGCCATCGGATTTTGTGACAACTGGCAGAGGTGGCAGCGACAGCTCCGGATGGTCCGCCATGAGACTCATCTTCGATTTCGTTCGGGATCATTGGCGGGGCAGGAGCGTCTTGAGGTTTTTTTCGAGGCCAAGGGCATTAATGGTGATGTGCTGAGCCTGGAGGATTTCTGTTTGTTGTGGGATCGGCATCCGGGAGAGTTTCAGGTGAACGGCTCGGCCGGAGGTGCGTCATGAAGCGTTTGGTTCTGACCGAGGGCGACGTGGAGTTGTTTTACTGGCTGTGGATGCTTCGAGTGTTGACGATAAGCCAGGCTCGGCGACTTCGGTATTACCAGCCGGAGACCGGCCGATTGTCGTCGCTGGACAATGTCAGGAAGCGGTTGGCACGTTTGGCCAAGGCGGGCTATGTGCAGGGGCGGGACATTCTTCGGGAGGGTTCGATGAAGCTTCAGCGCGTGTATCTCTTGGGTGAGCTGGCACTGGAGCCGTTACGGCATCGGTACGGCATCGAGCAGCGGCGGCTGTATAAGGTGACGATGGGCAGTACGCTGCAATACATCCATCATGCTCTGATGGTGGCTGAGGTGGCGGTGCGTCTTGTTGAGAGTCTTCGTGGCTCGACGGCAGGTATGCCGGACTTACGGCCGCTGTCGGTCCCTTGCTATCACACGCATGCGGTGGCAGATGCTCGGAAGCGACGCCATACGCAGCGGTACGTGACGCAGGAGAATGTCACGGTGCCTGGACAGGCGCAGCCTGGTCGGATTCGGCCCGATCTGGTGTTTGCGCTCCGCAAGGGGGAGGGATCACGGCTCTATTTCTTGGAGGCGGATCGCGGGTTCGAGTCTCATCAGCAGATCATCTCGAAGCTGCAAGCGTATGAGGCATATGCGGCGACAGATCGCTGGCGATGGTACGGCGAGGGGGAGGCGTTTCGCGTCCTGTTGGTCACAACGACGGGCAGGCGTGTGCGTAATTTGTCGGGAACGCTTCAGGAGGAAGGGCTGCATGGGTTGGTGGCGTTGACTTGTATTGAGCAGCTTTGTGGCCGGAACGCGGTTTTTGATTCGATTTGGGTAACGGGTGGGCAGCCGTCTCCGCCTTCGAGTGAGGGCCGGGCGCCGCTGTTGCTTCGGTCGTGATTTGAATTGGTGGGCTTGCACTACCCGGTGCTTTTGCCCAGGACGGTACCCGCCTGACCGGTACGGGGGTGTGGTAGGGCATCGGGTAGTGCAGTGGGTAAGGCAAGATTTTTTAAGTGTCTTATATTACCTAGTTTACGGCGATCGTTGTGTTGTTCTTTTTTGCTCATGTCTGGCTTTCGGCTCTCTAGTAGTAGGGAGAAGAGAGCGTCGATCAACTTGTTTGTGATGCACTGTCTGTTGGTATCTATGGGTGGCGGTGGTGGATGCGGTGGCTGTGCTTGCACAGGAGGGCGGCAGAGACTGTGATGTGGGTGGGAATTCACAGGCAGCAAGGCCCCTTGCGGGGCCTGCCGTTCATCCGAAGAGGATGGCGAAGAGTGCCGGGATGATGGCCGCGTTGAGCAGTGCGGCTATCGTCTGGACTCGTTCGAACCAGCGTCGCTGTACTGCGCTGGAGTTCTTGATGAGGAGGTAGGTCCTCTTGTCACCTCGGCATTTTGGACAGACTGAGAGGCTGGATCGAGTCTCGGTTGTCCAGAGGTGCCAACACGTCCGGCACTGGTGTGCGTATCGCTTCATGGTGTCGAGGTTAGGAAGTAAAGATGCCCTCGGAGCACACCCTTGGACGGCTGGGGTCAAGGGCTGCCTACCTTGACGCCAGACGGCGAAGGGTGTTGACTTGGGAGGGCTACTGACTGTCATGCATCGCAATTTGGGGCGGTTGGTCGGGGGTGCGGACGGGACTTGGGAAGACAGGGAGTCAACCGTGCGGCTGACTCCCTTTGTCCCGGGATCAAACTCTTTGCCGGAGTCGCTTGGCTGCGAGCTGGTAGTAGGTCGGATCGAGTTCTATTCCGATGAAGCGGCGGTTTAATCTCAGGGCTGCCTCGCCGGTTGTGCCGGAACCCATGAAGGGATCGAGGACGACCTGTCCGGGATCTGAGAAGGATGCGATTAAAGGTTCGATGGCGCTGACGGGCTTCTGGTTCGGATGGAGGTGATTGCCGGTATATGCCCAAGGTAAAACGTCGTTGATGAGCCTCTTGGGCTGATTGGGGCGTCCCTTGGCGAGGAGGTAGGCGCACTCATGGTGCGACCGGACAAATCGTTGTGAGGATGAGTAGCTCTTCTGGAAGATGAGGTGGGCAACGGGATAGAGCTTGGCTTGCCTCCAAGCTGCCAGGAATCGGTCAACTTTGTAGACGCCATAGAAGCTGATACAAAAACGGTTGGGCTTTAAGACGCGCGCGATTTCGGTAAAGGACGGCCTGAGCCATTGAGTATCCTTGTCGTTGGCAATCTTGCGTCCGTCTCGCGATCGGTAGTTGACGAGGTATGGGGGGTCGGTCACGACGAGATCGACGCTGGCGGCTTTCATGGTCTTGAGTATGTTGATGCAGTCACCGTTGATCAATCTGATGTCTTGGTCTCCTGGGTGTGCCGAAGGATGGTATTGAGGTGTTGTGTTCATGTTGATTGGGGTAGGAAATAAGATTCGACTGGAGGAGCAAGCGTCAATGTGACGGGGAGAAACATTCGAGCCATTCGTCTATCAGCCCGAGGCGAAAGATATCGGAGCAAATCTCTATACGCTCCTTTTTAGAGGAAGCTTCGTCTCGGATAATTTCAAGGAGAGATATGTAGAGGCCGGCAGCAGCTTGAATGTGTCTGAAGTCGCTTCTCGAGAGGGTGCGAAGCTGTTTGGTGGTTGCAGGTCTGGTACTCTGAAACCAGCTGGCCAGCAACGCAAGTCGGGAGGCTTTGATGTCATGTATGGCAAAGGTTTCGTCCTGGGCCTGAGAAAGGTAGTTTTCTGTCTCCTCTACAGCTCGCCGCAGGAGGTCGTACTCGTGTTGGCTGAGGCGGAGGATTTTTTTGATGTGAGTCATGAGATCTAATAGGTTAGAGATAGAATTAGAATGAGTTATCGAAAAATAAAGAGCAGGAGAAGCATGGCGCTGAAGAAGAGGCTATTGAGGACTACGATCTGTGCAACAAGGTTCTTGGCTTCGCCGATGTAGATGTAGTCGATTGTGGAGTCTGAATCACAGCGAGGGCATCGATGTGCGTCTCGATCTGCTGGGTTGATGCCTTGGCATTCGTTGCAGAGGATGATTTTCATCGTCTTCATGGTTCGATTGGGTTAAGAGGTAAAGTGAGGAGATGAGGGCTTCATCTCCTCTCAAGAGAGCGTTTGCTAGTATTCGTCGGCTCGCATGACGGTGAGTACTCGTCGGGTGGTGTCAGCAAGTGGATCGCCGCCTCCGGTCAGGTGCTCGTTGTAGTAGTCGATCTTGAAGTAGTACCGATTGTCTTGTACTGTCACGATCCCGAAGTTGTGGGTCTTTTGCGGATCGTTTTCGTGATTGAAGTCGTCGAAGTCCCGGACGGCTCTGAGGATGGGGTCCGGGTTGGCCTGAACGGCTGGCGTTAAGACGACTCGGTCGCCTTCAGGGGGGAAGTAGATGCGGTGTCGCAGGTGATCGTTTCTGGCTGCGATCTTCTTGGCTTTTTCCTTGTCCATGTGGATGGGTGTAAGGAGATAAGGTAGTGAGCATCGGTTGAGAATGGAGTGAGTGGATAAGATATGCTGAAGATTCGATGCTCTTTCAGCACCCTTTGTGGTTTCATTCCGCGTTCGGCAGTCAAGGGTTGAGAAAGGAATAGCCACAGTTCTTGAATTCCCGCGGTTTTCTTTCTCATTAAAAATAGGCAGGTGAAAGAAAAGCTCGGCTGAATTCATCTGTGGATCTGCTTTCGACGCCCTTGACTTCCGAGGTTTTCGCGGAATGGTTTAATTCTAAGGGTGTGGGGAGATATTGAACGTGGGTGGGCCGGGAGCGTTCAAAGAGGCTAGGAGCGTTTCAACGGAAGGGGATGGAGATTTTCGGATTTGTTGGGCTGTCAGCACAGCGTTTCAAGCGAAGGGGTTGGGATCCTGGGCTGGGTTGGGCTCAGTACCACTCGTTGCACTCGGGTACAGGGCGTTGCTGTCAGCACAGGGCCTCTGAATGCCTGGCCTTTGGGAGGCTGTCGAAGGGACCGCGGGTGCTCGCCGTCGCCTTTTTGAGGTTCATTTCATTCGACGGCGAGTCACTTTGTACAATGTCCTAGTTGTCCATTCATTTCAGCCTGTAAGGCTGGACAACTCAGCATTCGTGCAAAAGCGGATGGGAGGAGGTTCGGGCCGTGGAGCGTAAAGATGATTGGCAGCTAACCAAAGTCTAACCCGAGCTGACCGTCACTTGCTGCACTGGCTGGGGTTATGAATTCAACGTTAAGGTGGGCTAGCGTGGAACGTGCTTCAAGGTCGAGCGGATGTTTGCAGCCGATGCAGAGGATGTCTTCTGCTCTTGTGAAGGCGACGTATCCCAGACGACAGGTATCCGATTTGTCGGCTGCTCGTTTTGTTTTGTCGGTTGTAAGCCAATGCTTGAGTTCATTGAGTGTCTTGGCAACAGCCAGTACAGCCGGAGCTTCAAGACCTTTCGCCTTATGGATGGTGGCGTACCGGTGCTCCTCGTTCGACGAAGTGTCGCTGGGGGCAAGAAGCTCCTCTGTTTGTTGCAGAGAGCGTTGGATAGTTGCTGTGGTATCTTGCTTGATCTTCGGCAAATGGGCCTGGACAAACTTCCTGACCTCATCTTCGGTAGTAATGTCTGCCTTCGTGATGGCTCGGAGCAGTTTGAGGGCAATGCCCCGGTATGCCAGCCGATCCAATTCGCAGAGTTGTCGTATCCGTTGCGGACCCATGCCACTTACCGAGCAGAGGAGTTTTTCAGCTGCTTCCAAGGGTCTGGCTGTTCGGGTGTTTCGTTTGCTGATTGGCTTCAGCTCGAAGGCCTGATGATATGGTCGGTACAGGGCGTTCTCGCGGCCTAGATAGAAGCGCACAAGGGGTTGATCGTCTGTAGTGAGCACGGAACTTATCTCGCGGAAGCAGGTCAAAATTTGCTCAAGGTCAGAGGAGTCTATGAACACGACCTTCCCGTGCTTGGTTGAGCCACGTTCTGATTCCTGGTCCAGCTCGCTGTGAAAGTTGTTCGTGAAACGAACAATCTGCTCACATGATCGGCGATTAATCTCCTTCCGGGACACAATAGCTTTTTCGGCAAGTCGCTGGAATGGAATGCAATCCCATCGTGGGCTTGAGATTGAGGTGTCTCTATAGGTGTGGGATGTTATGTATTGTTCAGGGTCGCCAACGGCGCGGATTGAGGTCCTTTTCGCAATGCGTATCTGATTAAAGATCTTGTACTGAGAAAGATCGACATCCTGGAATTCGTCGATGAAGAGGTACTGTAGACGACTTCCGAGTGCAGCCCGAACTTTCTTGTTTGTGATGATCTTGGCAGCTAGGCTTGATATGAAGCTGAGGGGTATGATGCCTTTGTCGTAGAGTGCCTCCAGCGTCCGACTCTTGATGGCAGCCTTTATGGCCGGTGATGCCTGGCTTCCTGCTTGCTCTTCAACGTAGCGGGCCACTTCTATGTCGAGGTAGGTCTTCTCAGATCTGGCGAGGTTGAGAACTGAGGCGTAGGGTTTGATGAGAAATTTGATGAGAAAGCTGTGAATCGTGCCAATGAAGAGGTTGGGCGGGATCTGAATGCGTTGGCTGACGCCTTTGGAGATTTCGTCTGTCGCCGTGTTGGTGAAGGTGATGGCGGCTAGAAATCGGTGGGCTTCGAGCTGCGGAGCGGCTGTGACAATCTCTTGCACCATGCCATAGGTTTTACCCGCTCCAGGGCCTGCTATGAGAAGTGTGAGTTCTTTTCTTTCTGCCATAGAAGTATTACGTTTCCAGGAACTGGAATCCGTCTCGGATGTACCTGGGTATTGTGATCGTGCCCTTCCCAAGTTGTGAGGCGAGGTTGAAGGCAAATTCAGATTTATGATCGCTTATGTGCGTGAAGAAGTCCTCGACTTCGAGGTCTTGAACGCCGATTTCATCCACATAAGATTTTCCCGCTTTGGGCCGGGTTTTCTTCAGAGCTTTTAGGAGAAGGAGTCGGCCCGGTCCGCTAACATTGGTGGCGATCAGATCTTTCTCGAAGGTTGATTGTTCTGAAATCTGGACTTGAATCAGGCCCTCTTCATCAAACTCTTCCTTCAGCTTGGGAGCGCGCTCTCGACTGGTACGTGACAGGTCTGAGTCGGTAAGAACAAGACATCGGATGAAGTAGCCGGATTTGACTATTCTGAGGAAATGTTTGAAGGCGACGCCATTGACATTGACGACGTTGCAGCCTCGCTCCTCCAGGGTTGTGCCGACATGGGCCTTGAAGAGTTGAGGGATCAGGAGTTGCTCGGCGATGCCTTCGATGAGAATGAGCTTACGCGCGAAGAAAATTCTCGACTTTGTTGCGTCGAGATGCTTGGCGAGGTATCGCCTGCTTGCCCGGTGCTTTGCATTGCCTTCGTCCAGCCCGGAAAGGGTGTAGTGCGTCCTGATCGAACCAGATTGGTCCCGGTACAGGACGCAGGTGTTCTTGAGATCGAGCTTGGCAGCAATGTCGGTTGAGTGCGACGTGAGAAGCAATTGCATGCTTCTGCTCTCGTCCAGAATGCCGGTGAGGTTTTCGGCCAGATGATCCTGGAGATGCGGATGGAGGTGTGCCTCTGGTTCTTCGACGCCAATAAGTCTGAAGTAGGTGTTGCTGCCTCGCGAGTCTTTCTCGGCAAGGGTCGAGAGGATGAGTGACATGTACAGCAGGTTGTTTCTACCGAGACCGTTGCGAGCGACACTGATCGGGTCTGAGCCGTAGACCAGTCCGAGTTTTTTGAGTATTTCGACGGTCTCTGGCGAGGAGAAACTGAAATCTACTTTGTTCTCATCTGCGCTGCTCTGCAATGAGACTCGAGAGAGGAGTGTGATGACCTGGTCTCGAATTTTCCCGAGTCTGGGATTGGTACGAACCTTGTTTTCGAGCTGGTGCAGCTCCTCTTTGATGTCTTCGTATTCGGCTGCATCTTCCTGACTCAGGACACGATAGAGGAGTCGGTAGTCGCTACTGGCTATGAGTTCTTTTTGTGCATCTCGAAGTGCGTCGAGGAACTCCATACGCAGCATCTTGAGGAAGTACAGGTCGCATTGATTTGAGGGATCTCGGCCGCCAAAGAGCGTGTATCGATACTCGCCAATCGGGAAGTCAACCATCTCACGGGACGGCGATTGTCGGTCACGTAGTCGTTGCCGCTCTCGTTCGATCCACTCGATCCGGTCAAAGGAGAGCTGGGGTTCAAAGCGATAGGTGATTTGGGCCTGAGTGAGCTCCTGGTCTATGAACCAGTCTGCGACGACTCGGTCCTGGTGCTCATCCATCTCAACCAGCAGTACTTCGATGGAGACGGTTGGGAAGGTGATGTCCTTGGGTGCCGTCTTTGTGTCGAGTATTTCGTCCTTGAACCGCGATACGCTCGAATAGTTGATGTCGTCAATCTCGAGCACTCGTTTTCTGAAGATTGTGATCTCCTGGCTGAAGATCAGGCCGAGTGCGTTTAGGAGGTTAGTCTTGCCGACATTGTTCTCGCCAAGGACGAGGGTGAAGGGCTTTAGTTCTGTTGAGAATTCTGGCTCGCCAAAATTTCGGTAGTTTTTAATGGTCAGTTGTTTGATGTGCATTACATTGTTTGTTTGAGGGAGAGATTTTCTTGCTTGTGTGGTTTCATTCTATTGAATCGATCTTGTATGGCAAGGGGGGAGACGGTAGAAGAGGATTGTCTGCTCCGGTCAGATGAGGGCTGGCACTCTGCAAGAGACGGCTAGGCGGAGCTGGTTGATGTTTTCGAGGTTCGGGAAGAGCCGGAGGTCTTCGAGGATTCGGCGTTCTGTTTTGGTGGGCTGCCCTTTTGCAAGGCACTGTTCGGCAATCTCAATCACCTGGTCATCATTCGCCCGGGGGGTGCCGATTTTGTAGAGCTTGGAAAGGTCGGCCGACAGGGCGATGAACTCCGACTGAAGCCCTATTCGCTCGATGCCGTTGCGGGCGGAGAAGAGCCGTCTGAAGGCCTGTTCTCGTCGCCCATCTTTGGCGAAGATGAGTCCTTCGATCCATCTCAGGATTACTCGAACACGTTCGTGTTGTCGTTTGGTGCCTTTGAGGGTGTTGCGCACCTGTGCGAGGCAGGCCAGGGCTTCGTCATACTGCTGAAAGTTGATGAGGATGGCGGCCAGGTTCACCATGCCGGCAATGTAGTAGCGGGAGGGGGTGTCGGGCGAGAAAAGCGCGAGGCCGTCTTTTTCGTCGTTGAGTGCTTCGGCATGGCGTCCCATAGCATCGAGGACGGTGCCGCGGTGGATCAGGACACGGGCAACGCCCTCGGTGTCGTGCTGTTGTTGGTAGCACCGCTTTGCCTGGGAGAGCGTGGTGTGAGCCGTCTCAAATTTTCGCTGGTAGGCCAGGATGAGGCCGTGTCGCCGGTGGATTTCGGCGAGGCAGCAGGGGCAGTTTTGGGCCAGTGTTTTGGCCTGGTCGATGTAAGACTCTGCTTTGGAGTAGAGGGTTTCGATGCGGTAGCCAGTGGCAATCATGGCCGTGGCTTTGGCAATAAGGTGTGGGTTTCTGCTTTGGAGTGCGAGTTGTCGTGCAATGAATGAGTATTCGAGGGCTTTGTCAGGGGTGGAGAAGATACGTTCGTTGCAGAGGCGAAGGAATCGTGTACAGAAAGCCTCACGGCAGCAGTCTTTGTTGGAAAGGACGTAGTAGAGATTTTTCTCTGCTTTGGTGAGCAGAATTTTTATTTCACGCTCGGTGAGCGGTTCTTGTTCGCCTGGCATGAGATTGTTGGGGCAGCTAGTCGGTGCAGGGATTATGCGATAGGAGGGGCGAGAGAACAAGGGATCTCGCCCTGAGAGAAGTGAGGTGATTGCTAGCCGTCAGGGTTGATGTATGGGCCAAAGATTTTCACTGACACCTCCTTTGGCCCGGAGCGGATGGTCGCTGTATTGCGAATATCCTCGGGCCTTGGAGGCATGCTAGCCCAAACCGTGAAATTTCCGTGGTTCGGTACGGTTTGAGGGAAAGTTTGTGGAAAGTGGTTACAACGATTTTGTTGACTGGATCAGCCAACCTGCGAACGGTATGGCGGGAGGAGGCCAGGAAGGGAAGTTCGAATGGTTTGAAGGGCGATCTGAGATCAACCGGTAGGTTTCTTTCTCGAGCCTTGCATTCGTCGTTTCGAGGCTGGTGCTTCGAAGCTTCGGCACCGAGACCGGAGGATGGACTATCAGTTATGCCGAGTACAGAACATGTCAGACGTCTTGCGCGCGAGCTGGTACTGCCGGACGGGGCTGATGTGGTGGTTCGGCGGACGAAGTATTGGAGAGCATCATTCTGCTGGCTGTTCTTCGCGCGGTGTGATGTGTTGATCTGGCAGTCACCGGAGGATGGTTTGGGCGTGGCAGAGCTGGCGCCGGAGTTGGTGGCGCTGACGGAGATGCGAACTGGTGAGCAGGATGAGCGGTTGCAGTTGCACAGTCTGGTGGTGCTGGCAACGGCATATTGGGCTGCTGGAGAGGTTGATCAGGCTGAGGAGGCCTACCGGCGTGGATTTCGGATGGTTCGCGAGAGTCGGAGTTTGCTCCGATCCGATTTTGCTTTTCTGCTGTGCCGGTTTGGGAATCTGCTGTGTTCGGGCGGGAGGACCGATTCAGCGCTCAGGGTTCTTCGTCAGTCGGTGGAGGTCTACCGCGACGCACCGGATGATGTCCGTTGTCGATGGCTCGGTGAGGCGCTGCTGATTCGGGGGTTGGTGCATGACGATCAAGGGCGCCTCGAACTGGCCCTGATCGATTGGGCGGAGGCGGTGTCATGTACGGATGAGAGGCAGGCATCCCGAGTGTGGCATACGGCGATGCACAATCTCCTGATTGGTCTCATGCAGGGGGGCGTCCCAGCTCGGGAGTTGTGCCAGGTGGAGGGGTATGTGACGCGGGCTGGTCGGACTTTTCATAAGAAACTGTTGAGCGTTGAGAAGCTCAAGGTCTTTCTTGCTCAAGGAATGATTCAGATGCGGTTTGGCTCTACTCGTCGGGGTGAGGCAACGTTTCGTCGAGTGATCGAGGGATTCTTAAAGCTGGGAGCGCTGGTTGATGTCGCGTTGGTGCGGGTGACCCTGGCAATGCATAGGTGTCGGGAAGGGAGCCTTGAGGCGCTGAAGTCGTTGGCGATTGAGACGGATGAGGAGTGTCGACGGGAGGGTGTATCTGAGGAGATACAGCGTACGTTATTCATTTTCAAGGAGACGGTGGTGGCAGGGACCGTTTCACCGGCAGTGTTTGACATGACATGGCAGGTACTGGAGCAGTGCTCATATGAGAGAGCGACCGGACTGCGGCGGAAGGCTCTATGTGCGCAGCCGAGGATCGAGAGGGTGAGGCCGGTTCATGATGTAGAGGCACGGCGGATTGCATGATTGATGTTGATCAGGAGGTGGATCGGTATTTGCGACTGCTCCGATTCTTGATTCGGGAGCAGGGGTTTATTCAACTGGAGATTCAGCAGCGGCTGGGTTGGGGTCGAAGTTATATCTCGCAGCTGTTGACGAAGCAAAAGTCATTGAAGCTGGAGCAGGTGTTGTCAATCCTGAATGTCATCCGAATAGAGCCGGGGACGTTCTTTGGCGAGCTATACGGGTTTTCGTCTCCGAAGGCCAATAAGAAGACCCGCAAGGTGGCACGATCACCTTCGGAGCCGGTTGGTTTGGAGGAGGTGAGAAGGCTTCGGGCTCTGGGGATGGCACTGCGTGAGGTGTTGTTGGAGAAGGGAGTGGTGACGGAAGCGGAGCTGGCGGAGGTGGTAAAGAGTTCTGAGAGAAGATAGAAGAGGTTGGTCTGTGCACGCGGGTATGCCGCTGTACGTGGCCAGATGAACGGAGGGGCGAGGCGACGCGCTTCCTAATAAAAAATGTGGTGCATGAACAAAGGGGGCTCGAGGCCATATTCTGCACACATGATTTGAATTTCTATCAGGTTCCCTATAGAGAGTTTTCTGTAGTCGAAGAGTTCAGGATCAACGGCGAACATCTCCGAAAGAAAATACTGGATGATATCTCGTCGTTCTGGCGAATATTGAATACTCTCAAGAAGATCAATGGCGCGCCCGGGGTGTGTTTCGCGGTGTTTTTCTAGAAATCTGTGTAATATTGCGCGATTTCTTGATAGTTTTTCGAGGAGGACGTCGTGAGAGAGTTTGTCGTTGAATGTCTTAGCCAGGAAGAATGACTGGAGTAGCAGATCTTCGTCTAAGTTGATTGTGAACAGCGCTGTAATATGTTTTAAAAAATCAAGGCAATTCTTCTCGATCTCTCTTTCCCTGCGTAGGGCTTTGATCCAATCTAAGACGATATCGTGTTTCCGCAGGAGATACGTAAATCTCTCGATTGACTGTGATAGTAGCTTGATGCGGAGGCGCTTGCTCCGACGAGCTATCAGGACGGCTGCATCCAGTCCCCTGGGGTTTTCGCTATATAAGGCGACCTCGAAAATTGCTAGTTCTGAATTTCGTATACCGCCCCGGCGATTGAGCCTGTTCTCGATCTGGATGACAGCGTCGAAATCTATGTCGTCCCGGTCAAGCGCCTGGTAATATATGGTGTCTGTGACGTCGAGAAGGAAGTTGTCCGGATAGGCGACTTGTGTGCGGTCGATGAAGGCCTTGAGCATTTCCAAGCTTAGGGCTGGCCAGGGGTTTGTTGTCAATAGTTCTGCTGTAGCTTCAAGTGAGATCATGGACTCTGGGAAGTTGAGTCTGTACCCCAAGGGAGTTAAGAAGAAGAGCGCGGTCGAGAGGCCAAGCTGGCTATCTTCCTCAGTCAACACGTTGAAAATTGAGGAGCGATCTTTGCTGAGTGCCTCTCGAAGCGCACCCTCTTGCTTGAATTCATTGCACTCGATCTCTTCGGATGAGAGAAGCGTGGAGATATAGGTGTGGTTGAGTTCTCCTTGACTGGGGTACTCTTGAAGGAAGTGTGCTCCGCTCAGGCCCATGAGAAGGTTGTCACCAAGAGCACTGCCGGTCGCATAGAGCCGACTGGTTTCACAGGAGTCTTCTGGGAAGTGATCTGGGGGGAAGGCCTTGATATGTATTGTCGTCTCATCCCGTCGGATCCGGACGCTTGATGAGGCTTCAACTAACTCGGCGATACCAAAGGCGGAGCGCCAGAGGTGGATGAGTTGATCCCATGGCCGAACATTTCCGGCTCTTCTCGCCTTGGCGAGTAATCGCGATTCATCCAGGTCATAGCTGCCGCCAGCTAATGTCGCGCGAAGCAGACAGAGATTGAAAGACAGGGTTGCCACTTGAGCAAGCAAGGAGGTCGTTGCGCCTTCTTCATCATGTCGTGCGGCCATCCATTGGATATCGGTCCCTGAGAGGATTGTCTGCAGCGTGCTGTAGAGCAGAGTGTCCAAGTCTTGCTGGATCTCGTTCTTGTCAAGCTGCATATCATCGAAAACTGTCGGTGCCCATTCAAGAATCATCTTCAGAATCAAGGGTCGAGAGGAAAGAAGCGCTTGGTTGAGGCAGCTGGCCCAGGCCTCAGATTTCCCGTTGCCTCTGTGTGCCGTCTGTCGATTACCAAGGCGTACAGGACGTGTTGCTTCGATTCTGATGTCTTCTAGTTCATTCGCTATCTGTCGTGCGATGAAGTCGGCGGCAAGATACTCTCCGAATGTATTGTGAAGAAACTCGAATGCTTCCTGAGGTTGCTCGTCATCGGTGCCCGTTCTCGCCTCGGAGCGATGAATGAAAAAGAAGCTCCCGAGAAGGCGTTCAGCCTGTGTCAGCAATCGCGTATCCCGCCGCCGGCCTTTGTCTCGAAGGCCAAAATATTTTAGGTCGTCATCAAGCTCTATAGATTGGATAACAACGGCTTGGCGGATAAACATACCAATGGCTGCAACGCCGAGTCTTGTAACTTGGGTCTCGATACGAATCTTCTGGTTGCTCTCGGTGTCATCCTCGTAGTCTGACTTCTTTCGGAGTTCTCGGTGGACGAACCTTCCGATCAAGTTGTTGTAGAGACTACAGCGATCAAGGCTCTGCTCATTGCGTAGTCGATTTTTGTCCGAGTCATAGATGGCAAGCATCAAGAGCAGCAGTGGTTGTTGGGCCAGTTCTTGCACGTTCTTGTCGTCTGGCACCTCAAATGGCGCGATTGGCGTCTTGGAGGTTTCGAAGTTTCGTCCATTCGTTCGGTTCCAGATGGCACACCATCTGTCTTGTTGCTTTCTGGTGAATTCGAGGAGACGAACTACGGTGGTCCCGTCGGGGATGTCGACTTTGTCAATGAGCGTGATTCGGCTCGTGACAATTACTCGGACCGGGCGACGTTGTTCTCTTTCGTTTTGTTGAAAGTTGCGAACTTGCTGAAGGTAGCTTCGGAAGGTTTTACCGCTGGCCTGAAGTAGCTCATCGTAACCGTCCAGGAGAACGACCGGTGGTTGGTTACAGCGTTCGGCGCTGAAGTCAGCCCAGGAGTCAAGAGATCTGCCTGTTGCTCGTTTTATCGCCTGTTCGATCTGTACCTGAATGGTAGCCTCGGAGTCCACTTTGCGTAGAGGGACACGGATTGGTGTGAAGGTCTCCGAGCTGAGTCGCGCTGCAAGAACTTTGGTGAGGAGTGATTTGCCGCTCCCGGGATGACCGAGGATGAGTAGGGGGCGTTCAAAACTATAGGGTGAGCGAAGATAGCTCAGGAGGAAGGCGTTGAGATCGGAGCGGCGGTCTAGCTGTTCCCAGGTTTTGTCCCGTTCAACGTTGGTCAGTCCGGCCTTTTTTAACAGCGCTTGGTAGGATTGAGGGATATAGCAAGAACGGATGCTAGGGAAGGTAATTGGAGTTTCGTCCTCCTGGACGGCCAATTTTTCTGTGATGACGGGATCATTGAGGCGGGGGATGTAATGTTGCTGAAGTCCGAGTACAATATTATTCGCCTTATTGGCAGCGACGAGGGCCGGGATCGACTGTATGGTTTTGCCGAGGTTCTCAAATCCGACGTCGATGGCGCGGTTTTGGTTTTTCACCATATTGGCATGGTGCTGGACCGCCTCGGAGAGGGCTTTGCGTGTCTGTCGATGCTCGTGGATATTCGACCAGATACGAAAGTCCTGGAATCGGGTTGCGAGGTGACGGTATTGCGCTTCGAAGAGAGAGAGGGCCTCTCGTGGAAGCTGGTTGATTCGTGTCTCGAGGTCTTCGCGGTGTGCCTCGGGAAGCTCGCTCCAGAGCTGTAATCTGTCCAGAAAGCTGAGGAGAGCCTTCGTCAATTCTATGTAAAGGGGTTTGAGTCGCGCGGCATGTGTTGAGAGTTGATGGAGAGGATGAGGAAAGGGGACGCGTAGCTCGTCCAGGCCTGTGAGGTTGCCAGATACCTGATCGTCTCTCTGTTGCGGAAGACTTCTAATCGACTTCTTGAGGAGGTGTTGTTTTTCGGATTCCTTGAGGTCAAGTTTCTCCTGAAGTTCCGGTAGGGCGCGGCTGAAGGCTTCAAAGAAGGCGGTGAAGCAGGTGAGGGTGTAGGCAACCTGCATGCGCCGCTGGTTGTCCAGGAAATCCTCTTTCCGCTTGCGGCTGACAGTGCTCAGGAGCTTCTTGCCGATGTTGACCAGATCGGTCTTGGCGGTCAGAAGTCCTAAGAGCGGCGTTGCAGGTGGGCCACCGGCAACGGTTGAGCCAATGATGATCAGCGCCAGCATGTCCTCGAGTGGGTCAAGCAATTTCGGATGCTTTTCCCTCAGGTATTGTTCTACGTCACGAAAACTGAGGCCAACAGCTGCCTGGGATATGGATTGCATCTGGTCGGTCTGCATTTCGGATCGGACTCCGGGTATTGTTTGGCGTTGCTTCTGAGGCTTGTGGCTTTCACCGGTTGCGGTGGTTGCCGGTTGTGTCCCTCTACATGCTAAAATCGGACGTCATTGCACTCTCAGCTGTCGGAAGGTGGGCATGTTCAGCCGGATGGTCATGGAGATGTCGGGCACAGGCCGGGCAGGCGGGCCAACGATCTGTTCCATCAGGGGCAAGAAACTCACAGACGGTCTGAGTTCCACATCGGACGCAGAGGTCTGAGCCGCCCTTGCGGTGTTTGAGTTTGGTGTTCATCTCCTCCCCTCTCTGTGCATGTTGATTCAGGGAGAGGAGGGTGTCAGGGGGTGGCTGCCGTGGTCAAGAGCGGACTGTCAGCTGGCTACATCGGGCCGGGCCATCACCCTGTGGTAGGGTCTGGGCGCGAACGTCGCAGGACAGTTGTTGGTTGCCTCGTTCCGATGAGGGAGTTCTCATCATGGTTCAGCTTGCCGTTCGGGCCCTATGTGGCTTGCGATGCTTGAGGCAGATTCCGATAATTGAGGATCGAAGCTGTGGTCGCGCCACAATAAGGTCTTCGTGCCTAGTCACAGCTTTGACTCTAAGCTGATATTCAGAGTTCGAGTAACACGGAGGAAGGCAATATGAATCTCGACCAGTTAACCCAAGTTTCAAGCATTCTAGGCTCATTCGCCACCGTGGCAGCAGCACTGGTTGTCCCATTGCTGCTTTGGCAGACGATACTCCTACGGCGGCAGCTCCTGAACAACTCCGAACAGAATGAGCTGACCAGAGTGACGATGGAGGCTACGCTCGACGGACAGATCTTCGCGCGACTGGACGTGATTAATGGGCTCCTTGCCGAACATCCAGGTCTCTACGCTAGTCTTTTTGAAAAGTACGATCATGACAAACCACTCGCGAACGATCAAACACACCTCGTCGCCGACATGGCGCTCACACTCTACGAACATGTGTTTAATGTCCATAGCAAGTTTCGCCTGATGGAGGAAGAAGTGTGGGAGTCATGGAAGATGAGCATCCAACAGCTTCTTGTGCTTCCCTACTTCGAAGGGTACTGGACTGAGCGAGCACGGGAAAACTACAACCCTCAGTTCAGAGAGTTAATTGACGATTTGTTGCCCGCCGCCCTGTCGCGATATCAAGATGGATCGGAGCACGCCGTCAATGTTTAGTCGACTCTGATTTTATTGATCGTTTTTAGAATAATCAGTGCTCCTCTCGATCTAAGGGTTTCGTGTCAGATGATCGCAGTAGCAGGCGGAGGCACTGGCTCTTAAGTAAGATACCAGTCAGAGTGTCCAAGATGTGACGTGACCTAAGGAGAAAAGGATGGCACTATAGTGAGGGTAGAATAGTTTGGGTGGTTGGTGTCTAGAGCCTATGTGAGAAGTTAATTAAAAGATCTTTTCGGTCTTAGTGGCCAGGAGGTCCTGGCGAGAGAGTAGCAGTCTGAGGGAGATCAGAATGATAGATGTGTGGAGGTGATCTTTGCTCGATAAAAGAATAGGGAATATTCGTATTTTGGGCCTGGTCGGGAGAGGTGGAATGGGAGAGGTTTACAAGGGCTTCGACACGGTCCTGAAGAGATTAGTGGCGATCAAGGTCATCAAGGGTGATTCCATCTCTGTCTCAGAGGAATCACGGTCCAGGTTTCTCAGAGAAGCTCGTGTCCTGTCTAAACTTAAGCATCCAAATATATGCCAGGTGTATGATTTGATTGAAGTGGATGGCCATTTGTCTCTTGTCTTGGAATTTATAGATGGCGTGAATCTGCGGTCTGTAATATATTCAAGGATTAGCACGCGACGGAAACTTGATATCGCATCAGGCATTGCATCTGCATTAGCTGCCTTTCATGATCAAGGTATCGTCCATAGAGACCTGAAGCCGGAGAATATTATGGTCACGTCGCGCAGTGAAGTGAAAATTTTAGATTTCGGTCTAGCGAGAGCAGATTTTTATGAGGACGCAACAACTCTGCCATTAAGCAACGAGTGGGATTATCAAAATACAGAGAGAGCTCAGGACTCCATTGCTCCAGCAGTCAGGACGATGCCGGGTTCGATTTTGGGGACACCTGCCTATATGAGCCCAGAGCAGGCACGTGGAGAGACGCTTACAACAGCGAGCGATATCTACTCACTTGGTCTTATTTTACAAGAGATGGCTACCGAGGTGTCGTGTTACGAAAATAATTTAGAGCCGCAAGCACTTCTGGATCAAGCTCGTAAAGGGTCAACGTTGCCAGCAAAGAGCATGCCCCGAGGGTGGTCTAAGCTCATTTCAGGAACAAGGGTAGTTGCCGCAGAGTCGCGAATGACCGCGCAAGAAGTTAAGGATGTCATTCGAAGAATTCGGAATAGATCTAAACGGATTGCTCGAAACGTGGCTATAGGAGTGGTTGCCGCAGTTTTCTTGTTTCTTGTCTTTAAGCATAATATAGATCTCCAAAGGGAGGTTGAAAAGGCGGAATCCGCAAGGCAGGACACGGAACAAGTTGCTAACTTTCTCACAGAAATATTCAGGACGCAGAGTCCCTATTCAATCAATCCGAACAACTCCATTACAGTACGAGAAGTGTTGGAGCAGGCGGCGCGAAGGCTCGAGACAGAGCTGAAAGGTCAACCTCGATCTCGTGCCCGATTCTTGGGTTCTATAGGGGATATTTATAGAGAGCTTGGCCTGTTTGAAGAGTCTGAAGACTTACTGATGGCTTCATTGAATATTCGTCTTCGTGTTTTCGGAGAAGGGCATCCAGAGGTGGCGGATAGCTATCACTCGATAGGAGAATTGAGATACGACGAAGGAAAGTTCAAGCACGCATGTGAGGCTTTTGAAACCTCGCTCAAACTGAAAGAGAAATTGAATTCAACCGATGTCTCTATGGCGCAAACGCAGAGTTCTCTTGCTGATGCACTGATTGATCTAGGGGATTATGAGGCGGCCAAGAAATTCTATCTCATGGCTATAGAGATTTTTGAAGATGCTTCTCTGTATCCAGTTTATCTGGTAAGAGCATTGAATGGTCTGGGCCAAGTCTATAGGGCACAGGAAAAATTTATCCCCTCTGAAGAAGCATTCCTGCGGGCACTTTCGATCGCTACTGGTGAGCTAGGAGACAGTCACCTCCTAGTGGCGTTGATCTCGAACAATCTTGGACTCGTCTATCATCGTCAAGACAAACTGAAAGCTGCAGAAGACCTCTACCTTCAAGCACTCCGAATTCGCGAAGCGGTGCTAGGGCCTGACCACTTCGAGAATGCGACCCCGCTCAATAATCTTGGTAGCTTATATCTAGATCAATCGCGATTTGACGATGCGGCTAGGTTTCTTGAGCGCTCTACCGAAATACGCGAGCTGAGTTTTGGCCCAGATCATTATCACCTTTCGGTTTCTTTGTCCAACCTGGCTGGTGTTTATAGGAGTCTAGGGCGCTATGAGGAGGCTGAAAGATTATACAATCGGGCACTGTCGATCGCTGTCAATAAATTCGGTGAGAATCATGCAGATGTTGCAGCAGTCATGAATAGTATTGGGCAGCTCTATAGAAGAACCAAAGAATACTCGAAGGCAGAGGTGTCCTTTCTCAAGTCTCTGCACATCCGGGAAGAAGTGCTCGGCTCGGACAGTCAAGCGGCCGCAATGAGCCTAGGGAACCTTGGTGAAGTCTATCGGCTGCAAGGGAAGTATGAAGAAGCAGAGAACGCGCATCTCCGATCTCTTGCGATATTGGAAAAGGAACTGGGTCCGGATCATCGCTTCGTTGCAAGTAGCTTGATCTACATCGCGAAGCTCCGTATCGACCAACATCAACTTGGTGAAGCAGAAGAGGTACTTCGAAGATCAATAGAGATTACGGAGGGTCGGGTTGGCCCAGATCATGTCTCACTCTCGATAGCTCTCGAGGTATACGCCAGAGTTCTAGAACAGACGAACAGGGAAGAGGAAGCGGAGGCTACTCTCGGAAGAGTATCAGAGCTTCGCGCAGAGGCTTTTCCCTATAGAGTAGATTAGTGGTAGTGGAGTATTCGCATCTAGTATAACCTTTGTTGCTAAAACGTTAGCTGGTTGTCTAACTCCTCGAAGAGAAGAGCGATGACGCTTGTTAAGCGATAGCTGGAGGAGTCTTTGGGAAATGTGGATAGAAAAGACAATAGGCGGATCATTGATGAATAAGCTTTTGGGCTCTGCACTCGGGCCAACGGCTCGGCAATCTTCAATCTTTGTTTGGTCAATTTTATAAGCAACTCTTTGGCCTATTTGTTTCTGGGCTGGTTTGTGGGAATATGGAGGTGATGGGTGCTCTTTTTGGGGTTTAGTTGATTGTGTTTCCTTCGCGGGAATTTGGGTGCTAACAAGGGGCTAAAAGCGAGCATTCAGTTCGCCCAATCTTCATTGTCCAAAGTATGTCGGAGATACGGTCGAGCTGAGCCATGTCGAATAGTCTTGTGCATCACTTCTAGATGATATTGAGCGTTAGATCAGACTAGCAATCTTGTTCCTGCATGCCTTTTCGACCAGATCCTGGAGGTTCCGGACAGACTGCTCGAGCGCAACGAGGTCGTCTCTTTCAATCGTGTAGATGCGCGGCTCGAAACGCGCATCTACATAGGCTCGTCGGAGGAGTTTGAATTGGCGCTTGTTCTGCCGGGTTTCTCCAGGAAAGACGTTTGAAAAGCTCGTCTTATAGCGACTCACGAAGGTGATCAGGTGGGCTAGATCGTGTGTCTTGGGCCGATAGTTGGCTAAGACAAGACAGCCGGCCGTTAGAGAACGCTCCGCAGTCTGGTGAAGATGATAGGCGGCCTCGTTCAGGTATTCCTGATCTTGCTCTCCTCGCTCGAGATTGAATTCGTACTGTTCGAAGGCTATTCTGGCTTTTTTGGTCCAGATCCCAAGATCCTCTTCGGCGAGCCGTCGTCGCTCGTCGGAGCTGAGTTCCTTGGGCTTGGCGAGCTTGAATCGCCCGGAGTCGAACAGGACTATGCCCTCCTTTCCGATATCTCGATAGAAGTACCTCCCCTTCTCAAGTTGCTGGTTGAGATGGTCGATGGCTTCGGGTATAAGCTCGACTGATGTTGTGATTGCTTCGTCCTGGCTAATGGCCGTCTCGGCTGCGCTCCAACGCAGCGTATCTTGCTCCGCTTTTTCGTCTCGGACAACGACGAGAAGATCAAAGTCACTGCGGTACTCATAGGTGATGTGGCCCACCGTGTAGCTGTCGTTGGTCCAGTCTCCTCGCGCATAGCTGCCGAAGAGAATAATCATCTCTGTCTTGCTGCAATGCAGTCGTATGTGTTTCACAGCGAGTTTCAATTGCTCTCTTTTCTTTTCAGGGATGTAGGTGAGTTTCTTTTTCATGCACTGGTTAGTATGCACAGAGATTAAGCGACCTGTGGAGAAAGTCAAGAGTAAGCCAGCCTGACAATGTGAGTTCTCGAAGAGTACTCGCCAGGCTGCGACCTTTCCCAATGGAAGATACTTGAATACTCATTCTGCAGTCCACAAGAACTTATCCCCGCCGACTCTCTGAGATTACGGCACCGGGGCAGGCTCAATTCGTCTTGATTTCGTTCCCGGCGAAGAGTATCCTCTAAGTGCTTTAGATACTAAATAGCATGCGGAAATGGCTTTAAACTTTGCTTTTGTCTCCTCTCTCGGAGGCGTGTGCCATCGGTTCAAGTGGGTCAAGATGGAGCTGCATTTGTGTAAGGATCTATTGTTCTTGCTCTTGGATCGAGTAGACCTATCTACGAAGTGTTCTACGGTCTCTGTTTCGGACTTGTCGGCTGTGCTCCGCAAATACTGGGAACCCTGTGAACGGGAAGGAAATGAGCCGCTTGTAGATTTCGAGAGTGTTGTGAGTTTTTATCTCAACTCCGTTTACGTGGAGACTTCTGACCCGTATTTATGGGTCACTATAAGTTGTGAATTTGCTGAGAGCGATCAAATAATCTTTGAAATGGATCCCAGATTTCTTGCGTTCTGGAGAGATCCTCCGGATAAAATTCTTCGGCTTGTATATAGGGATAAACACCTTATCCTCTCGATGGCTACCGATGAGCTGCCAGAGTACCCGGCAGCTAGAAATCGAGCCGTCTATAGTCCCAAGAACAGAAGGCAGAGATATCGCTCTGGCTAACGACGTAGCAAGCCCGATGGCTGATGTGTTGACTTAGAGGAGGAAGATCTATACAGGGGTCATTTGGTTTATTCAAGTTGATGCATGCTGTATCTTGCGAGACTTATTCGCATAAATGACATAATTTGAACGGGATAACTTTCGAGAAGAGCAATAGGGGCGGCCGTCGGCCGGCTGGGGCTGGGGCTGGGAATCATGGTATGCCAGGCGCCGGCTGACACTACCTCTGGTCTTATATATTAATTCTGAAGAAATGGCGTCTAAACCTTCCGCGGCTGAACTGGTCGATTCCATGTGGTATCGGTTTAAGTGGGTCAAGATGGAGCAGCGACTGTGCCGGGAATTATTGTTCTTGCTCCTGAGCAAGGTAGACGTGTCTTCCA
Organism: Carybdea cf. marsupialis auct. non (Linnaeus, 1758); assembly: GCA_010016065.2. NCBI lineage: Eukaryota > Metazoa > Cnidaria > Cubozoa > Carybdeida > Carybdeidae > Carybdea > Carybdea cf. marsupialis auct. non (Linnaeus, 1758). The sequence goes on along the minus strand of JAAAKL020000051.1, from coordinate 12,947 downwards.
GGAGTTCTACGATTCCCATTTCGGAATTGTCGACTGTTTTCTCTAGGTATTGGGAACCCTGTGAATGGACAGAGAACGAACCGGTCACGGATTTCGAGGGCCTCGTGGCGTTCTATCTCAATTCCTTTTACGTAGAGACTTCTCATGCTGCTCCTCCATTGTGGGTCACGAGCAACTATCGCTTCTCTGAGAAAGAGACTGTCGTCTTTGAAATGCATCCTAAATTCCTCTCGTTTTGGGGAAATCTGCCGAACACGAGCTTCAGGATTATCTATGAGGAGAAACACCTCATCCTCTCGATAGATGCCGGCGAACTGCCAGAGTATCCAAAGCCAGGCGAGCGGATCGTCTACAATCCCAAGAATGGAGGGCAAAGATATCGCTTGGGCCAGCGCGGCCGTAAGCCCAAGTGGTTGGTGGAATGGCTCACGAGTGGGAAGTCTATACATGAACTTCCAGATATGCCCGAAGATGTTATGCGGATACCGGACTAGAAGAGTCTCCTGATTTACGGAATGGAGTTCATCGTTTTCAACCCGATTGAAGCAAAGATGTATGGAGATCAAGAAGTTATGGCAATGGGCCGATGTTGGAGCACGGTTTGCTCTGAGTTTTGCGTTGCAAGGGGTCATACTGACGTTGTTGGTATTGCTCTGTGTGATGGTACAGCTCTGCAAGATCGTGTGTTGCTGGCTGGGCCGGTTTGTTCTCGGCTTCTTCCAGGTTGTAGCTCTTCTCGGGATGCTGCTGCTGTGGTGGCTCGGGAAAGCACTGGTGTGGCTGGTGAAACATCTGTTGGTCGTTGCGGGCGATGTTCTAACCGGGTACGAGTCGTATCGATTCTACCGGTCATGGCATCGCTGACCGTCGCGGGTCATGAATCTCGTTGCCCTATACCGGCAATCCCGATCTCTCGGGGCGACTGGTATAGGGCATCCCTTGAACAATTATCCCGGTACCATTCTTTCGCCGCTCTGATGTTCCAACATCAGGCGTGAATCATAAACTCTGTCTCTGCCATGCTGGCGGGTACAGGGTTTTCTTTGATGTGTTTTTTGAAAAAGAGGAGTGCCGCGATGCGAACACTCCTGGAGAAGGGACGATTCAGCCATGTCGGGCTGAGATCATCACTATATATTGTAATCAAGATGTGCTCTGTGTCCAGCTTGAAAAATGGGACGATTGGTTGAGAGATCGCTTATCCGGTACTGTTGTCTGCGGCGCGGCGAAGCTTTTGTATCTTGGCTAGATACTGTTGCCGGAGCCTGGCTGTTCGTTGTTCAAATGTTTGTCTGATAGTGGGGTCCTGAAGCGTTTGGAGTGTTTCTTGTGACTGAGCGTCGAATTCTTCAAGGTACTCTGTGAGAGCCTGAAGCTCTTCGTCAGGCCGAAGCGTGTCATCAGTCCCGTCTGGTTTCTGCATAGATTAGATATTACGGTAATAAGGGGAGTGGCCTCACTTATTATACCAACAAAAGGAGTGTTTTGCAATGGGCGATTTGGCATCGTCTTTGTTGCGTCACAGGCTGGGGAAGCGTGCGTCTGCTCTTGGGAATGCTTTTGGTCGAGCGTTGTATCTGCTAAATATGCTCTGTGTCCAGCTTGAAAAATGGAGGGGCGCACTGGGCGCCCCTCATAGCGGAGATTGTTCAGGCGACATACCAGAGAGCACCAAGGAGCTCGGCTCTGGGGTATGTGTACCTGACCCCTTTGAGGAGAGCATACGGGAGATTGGGTGGTTGTCAATCTTTTGTGAGATGAGCTACTCCTGATGACAGTCCGTCAGGAGTGCACGTTCGGCTGTTGGCACGAGTGATCCGGTATTGGTTTCGGTGCTGATGGTGGGGATCTAAGTACCGCGTCTGCCTTGGATCCCCCCCCCCGGCGTCAGGGGCATCAGATATTCGAAGACTCATTGGTGCTTTCATCCAGGACACACAAAACAGTCTTCGCGAACCTGAGCCCTGACTCCGTCCATCACCGATGATGTCCCGTGAGCTTGCGAACGGTTGACAGTATCTGGGGAGGGGCGGAGTCAGGGCTTAGAACCCATCATCGAACAGCGCAGGTTCCGGTGCCAGAGCAGCGCGGAGGTGCCGGTAACTGCTTGTCTCGATTGGGTTATCTGACCTGACGCCGGGGGGCTCCACCGACCGAGGTGGAGGGAAAGTATGAACCTCCGAGGTTCATACCAATGTTTGGGGTGATGTTCGGGGAGAGCCGAAACAGAGGTGATCCGCATACATGCTGATGTGACAAGATTTACCCTTGTGGACTTACCGGTCGGTCGGTCAATCTGCAGATTTCGGTCGTTCGTTTTGATTATCAGATTTTGCTTTACCAGTCGGTCGGATATACCGTGCTACGTCAGGTGAGATGCGGATGGCAATGATGCCTTTTTTCGACACTCTCATCTGGAAAAGGAGCGGATTATGCCGCACGGTGTTCTCTGGCTGGCTGATGTCTGTGCTACGGTTGGTTCAGACAATCCGTCGAGCCCATCGAACCATGGAGTGATCATTACTCCGACCGGGTAGTGACTGAAACTGGATGCGGGACAATTCTCGCATCCAGTTGCTGGTATCGGGCTTATGTGGGAGTAGCAACAACTATGCTGAGACAACACGCAAAGCGTCTTGCCCGAGAGTTGGTTTTGCCTGATGAGGTTGATCTGGTGGTCCAGCGGCCGAAGTATTGGACGCCAGATTTTTGCTGGTTGTATTTCGATCTGGTTGATGAGTTGATTGCTGAGAGACCGGCAGAGGGACTCGTGGCGGCTGAGGTTTGCCCGGAGCTGGCGTATCTGACGCAGACGGTGACTCGTCAACCACAGGATCGGCTGAAGCTACGAGCGTTGGCGGTACTTGGGAGTGGCTATCGAGCAACGGATGATCTTGACCGAGCGGAGGAGACGTATAGTGCTGCCTTCAAGCTCATCAGAGAGAGTACTACCGTCCTCCGCTCGGATGCTGCAAATGTCCTGTTCCGTTTTTCGTATGTGCTGTGCTTTCGGCAACGGTATGAGGAGGCGGTTGAGGTTGCCAGTCAGTCAATTGAGATTTACCGTGAGGCTCCCGATGATGTGCGACGGCGTCATCTGGGAGAGGCTTTGACGATGAGGGGGAATATCCATTATTTGAATGGACAGTTGGCTCTGGCGATGAGAGATTGGGGGGAGGCGGTACCATGTACGGATGTGAAACAGACACCACGGGTCTTTTTTGCAATTGTTCATAATCTGGCGGCGGGAATGACCGAGAGTGTGGTGCTCCCAAGTGATTTGAGTACGATCGAGAGATATGTGTCGCAGGCGGTGCGGTATTACAGCAGCAGATCGCTGAGTGTGCCAAAACTGAAGGTGTTGTGGCTCCGGGGTATGATCCAGTTTCGGTTTGGATCAACACGTATTGGGGAAACAACCTATCGAAGAGTGATTGCTGGATTCTCAAAGCTGGGTGAGGTGGTGGATCTGGCCCTGGTAAGCGTCTCTCTTGGCAAACATTTTTATCGAGAGGGACGTTTTGAAGAACTCCGTGTGTTGGCTGTTGAAACGCATGAGGTGTGTGAGCGTCTCTGCCGGCTTGAGAAATTGAAGCGGGCAGTGTTTATCTGGAAGGAGACGATTGTTGCTCAGACAATCTCTGAGGAGGTGTTTGCCCGGACGTGGCAGGTGCTTGAGAGTTATTCATTCACGAATGCAACCCAGGTTGATCCGAGATCAACCACGGCTTTGAAGATGTCGTCTGCGACGTCTAGGAGGAGTGACTCATAACGTGGTTTCATGAGCAGGGGCACTCTGCTGTTGGCCAGAAGGATTCCCACGTAAGATTTGGTCTGTGATATGTTTCGTGGCCCCGGCCTGTGTTCTTCCCGATGTACCCGGAGTGCTTGATGAGGTACAGAAGTAGAGCCCTGGAACGCAGGTCGGGGCGTTTGGTCTATGGACGCAGGAAACATCTCTTGCGTTATCTTCGTGCCTCGGTACTATCGAAGCATGGATTTAGAAGAAAAAATAGACGGAAACGGGTTTGTTCTACGATTCGAAAATGGGCACGAATATAGTGTCACAAACGTAGCAAAACTCATGCGCGATACAATGTCTGGCTGTCCAACGAAGCACGAACAGCGCCAAGCCTTCAGACTAGACGAAGCTATAGGGAAAAAATACGACAGCAAAGGAGGGCGTTACGAAGCGATTCTTCTCTCGCATCGAGATGAGATCAGGAGGATAACGACGATTCCGCCTGTCATCCGTGGTCATTCTTTCAATGAAGTGATTGGTTTGGTGCAAGAGGCTGAAAAAAACAGCAGCTGCTGCACTTGACTTAAGTGCGCGGTTTTTCGGGCTATAGAATTTGATCAGGAATGAACCAAACGGAGGCCCTGAAGATGGCTGGTAGCGGCAAAGCTCGGTCATTATACTCGCCACCTTCGCACACGAGACTCGATATCGCCAGCGCTAGCGTGTAAAGCTTCAGCCAACTGAGGAATCTCTTCCCCATTGCGACATTCAAGGATTTCCACTTGGACTATGGCCTCCCCTCTGTGCTCCCTGCAATCCTTCAGAACCTCATAGGTGTGTCTTCCATAGACGATTCCTCCGACGGGTTTCCCGCCGTCGTCTTCGAAAGACAGTTGTAGCTCCACCGGCCCCTTCTCGACCAGAACACGAGTGGCTATAAGTATCAAGCCGCGATTGCGGACACTGAAAGTTTCAGGGTGGTGATCGAGAGCCTTCCTGATACTCGCGTAGGCTCTGATGTTGTCGCTGGAATCTATCACTACTGGTAAGTCGTCGGGGAGATTTTTGATTCTGACGCGAGCGTAGTAAAGAGTCCTCTCCCTCTCCTCGTCATAACATTCCTTCGGAAGTTCCACTACTCTTTCGCAGGGGAATTGCACTCGGCTCGCCTCTCTAGAGATTAGCATGTTGTGAGTTGTTATTGAAATAATATTAGGACTTGTGCGTTGGCCCACTCGACGTCTGTTGCCATGTCGAGGATGAAGGCGATCCTTCCCTCAGGCAGGCCCATTTATGTTTACGGGCCGGCCCTTGCCCGCTCACTGATCTCGAACGCTAGCTCAGGCTGTCAATCTTCTTCCTGCATGCCTTTTCGACCTGATCCTGGAGGTTCCGGACACACTGCTCGAGCGCAACGAGATCGCCTCCTTCAATGGCGTAGATGCGCGGTTTTGCTGCAATGCAGTCGTATGTATTGGACAGCGAGCCTTAGCTCCTCTCGTTTCTTCTCGGGGATATAGGTGAGTTTTCTTTTTCATGTGGTGTTAGCACACAAGTAGGATACGCCACAGGCGAAGAAAATCAAGCTGAAGAACACCTGCTGTGTAAACAGTTGGATGCACTCGGAATATGTGTTATCGATTAAAAACTACTATCGACAGATGTAGAGTAGCTCAGAGTCGTCGTTTGCAGGGTAGCTCCTCGAGCGCCTTACCATCTCTTAGCCAATCAGCTATCCATTTTGGCCTCCGGCCTCGCTGGCCTCGTTTGTACGTTTGATCCGCCTGTTGAGGGTTGCAGTAGATGAAATCGCCTCCCGCCAGCCCTTTATCTCTTTCTATCGTCTTGGGCTTGATCCTCTTGGCCTTCCTAAGCTGTGCTCTCCGACACCCAATGAGAACTTCTATTAAGCTCAGGTAGTCATCATGCGTCGCACCAGGGTCTTCGAACCGAAGGTGTTCGACTATCCTGCCTTCGAAGGTAATATCGATTTGGATCACGTGTTCCAGTTAAAATACACTCAAATTATACCGCGCTTTCACGATAGTACAATAGATAGTTGAGTAGGAGTCTCCTGGAGAGTTGCTCACGTCTAGAAATCTTACAAACCAAGCGGCATCAGCATTAAATTTTGCAAAACGTGACGAACCTATACTTCAAAAGAAGATGACACTCATCGTAGGTCATCTGCAAGTTGGTGGTTGGCACCGCGCAGCTACTAGACAGGAATATTCTTGTCCCGTAACTACATTTTGTATGCACCAAACAGATCCTGCGAGACAAGCGACTCTGAATTGCAAAGCCGCTCGAAAAACTTCTGAGGCGAACTCGGATCCAGCACACCAGATCACGACTCACTACACTGTCGTCGACATCGAGAATCTCCCTGTGAATCTTCCGGTAGTTCCCCGTCTAAGAAGGTCGAACGCAACGGGGCGGATACGCGACACTATCAGGCAGACACTCAGGGATGATCCTAGCAGATTCCTTCACCGTAACCGTGGCCTCGTACTTGTGGTACCACCAAGAGTCACGTTCAAAGAAAAATTTCCTGACAGCTCAATAGTCACGAGGTTATCCGTGCTTACTTGATGCCCATCCTCGCGTCCTTGAGGTTCTTACTCGTCGCTGACAGGGACGGGAAATGGAAATGGAGAACGGATCCGAAGACTGTCCTAGACGAACACGGACCAGAACTCGTGTTCATGCTATTGGATTACAAGAATGAGAAAAGCAAGACAGCTTCCGGGGATAAATTCTTGTGGACGTGCCTGGCGCTGCGGTTGCAGGCCGCGTGAAATGGCTACTCCTCTCCCCCCAACACTCGGACTAATGTGGGCTCCCAGCTACAGAGAGCTTCTATGAATTCGTTCCAACTTAGGCTGTTTAGCCCTAGCATTGCGCATGACTATATTTTCTGTTGTCGTTGCGGCTTCCAAAGCGTATTGGTCGCAGATTTGTACTCTGCTGCCAAAGTTCTTAGAGAGTCAAGTCGAGGATGGCTTATGTATGTCCATATTTCGAGCGCACAGATTGTTCCGGCAAGGCCCCTGAGATATTCAATTAGTTGTAGAATCTCTAGCTGTGTCGCACCACGGCGTAATTGCCCCTTATGGGCATCCTCTATTTGCTTATAAACAAGCCCTAAACGAGGAGTTGTAAGTACTCCGTTTTCCCACCTGAGCTGCTCTGGGAATAAGAATCGATACAAACGAAACTTTCCGGCTGGTTTAAGCTGCATCCAGAACTTCGGCAGTTGTTGTAAGAAGACCATGGCGTAGTTCAAGAGTGTCTCCAACTCGCTGACTTCGATGTTGGCGTCGGATAGTTGCCCTTGCCAGACAGACAGCTCTGTTTCAATGGTCTCAAAACGCTCTCGGTACTGTCCGGTGTTGTAGACTCCATCTTCGAGGAGTTCCTGTACACGATTCCTTCGCGCCTCTAGCTTCTCGACTTCGCCCTTCACACGAGTCTGAACGATCCTCTTCTCACCAAGCTTCTCTTCAAAGACGTCGATAACGTTGGCCCTGTAGAGGTTGACGAGTTCATCTTTGGGGGTCACACGATGGAGTAGTTGCATGAAAGCATTCTCGATGTCTTCTTTTCGGCCCTTAGTCCGATTGAGGCATTTTGGAGCACGGCAGGAGTAATAGCCGAAGCGCTTCCCCTTTTTGGCCCAGCTGCCGCAAAGGGGCTTGTCGCAGCCATGGCAGAGTATTAATTTGTTTAGGAAGAATTCATCGTTGAAGGTATTGTACTTCGTACACTCCCGGTTGGACAGGCGAGGCAGTAGTTCCTGGAGCCGGTAGAACTCTTCGGCGCTTATCATTGCCTCGTGTTGGCCCTGCTGTCTGACGCCAAATCGCTTGCAATCTATGATGCCAGCGTAGAAAGGATTCCGGAGAATTTCTCCGAATCGGCTGTCGGTTATGGGGTTGCCTTGCTTTGTTCGTATTCCCCATTGTTGGAGCGTTACGACCATCTCGTGAATCCGATAACCTCCCGTGAGCATCATTTTTATGGCTTTTTGGATGGACTCAAAGCGCTGTGGGTCAGGGTGCTTCAAGCCAGGCGTGTTCTTGTTGTCGATGTACCCAAGAGGAGCATTGAACGGGAAGAGCCCCTGCTCCAAACGGCTCTTCATGCCTTTGATGCTCCGCTCTGAGCGGACCTCGTTGTCGAATTGGGCGACACCAGCAAGCATGTTTTCCAAAAAACGTCCGGAAGGGCTGTCCTCCACCGGCTCAGTCATCGAGACAAGTTTGACGCCGTACCGGCTGAGCGTAGCCTTTATCTTATGGTGAAACTCGACTGACCGTGAGAAGCGGTCGTATTTATAGACAAGAAAATAGTCGACATTCCGAACGGCACAGTACTTTAACGCGCGTTTGAGTTCCTCGCGATCATCAAATTTTGCTGATTCTCCAAGTTCCTCAAATATCTCAGCCAACTCGATGTTCTGAGATGTGCAGTAGGTCTGGCCGAGCTTTTTCTGATCTGTGATACTTGTGTTGCCGATCTGTTTATCCGACGATACTCGTACGTAGAGTACCGCTCGAAGATTCTGCATAGAGTGTGGGTTATGTTCTTACCATAGCCTATGATGTCGATCTTTTGGAGCTTTCCTTCTTTTTTGCCTTGACAGGAGTTTGCATCTCTGATTTCTGTTGTAGATAGCTGTCAACGGCTGTTTCCGCAAGGGCGCGGAAGATGGTTTGCTGATCTCGTATTTCCTCGTCGGTCAGCCTTTCGCCGGAAGTTCCAAGAATTTCTCGGCATTTTTTGATACTCAACATGATTGATGGAATAATAGAATAGGAAGAGAAAAAGAGGTCCAGTGTCACTCTCGAGACAAGGAACGATCAACCGTTTTCGTTTGAGCCCTCAAATCGGCTAGATCAGCTAACCGTCGCTCTTTCTCGGGTTCAGCGGTGTGTTCTGGTCGCTGGGCCAGTTCCTGGTATGTGTCCAACAGTCCAAGAGTAGACAGGCGATATCGACGATTGGTGGCCTGGTCGATCACGCCAACCGTGGCGCCATTCCGGTAGAGACTGAATCCGAGCAGACGAGTCTGTGTCACGAAGGAAGAAAGAGAGCTTGAGGAGCCCAGGGCCTGCCTGATGAGTTGGCAGACCTGGGCTTTGCGTGACGAGTTTCCAGATCGATTGAGACGGCGGTTCAGTTCGCTCTCGGCTCGACGTTCCGGCTGTTTCGTAGAAGTGGTCTGTGCCAGTGAGTGGGTCAGCTCCGGGTACTGCTGTTGTTGGTACTGCTCGAGCTGCTGTTTGAGGTGGCGAAAGTCAGCTTTGGAGAGCCGGTGAGGTCGCTCGTTGCCAAGATTGTTGGCTGAGATGGCCAGGTGAATGTGGGGGTGATCGGTATCGAGATGTGGTCGGGCATAAACCAGGGCATTAGGGCAGCGGAGCTGGATATATTGGCGGGTGAGGTCTTCCAGAATTGCTGGTGCTAGGTGTGGTCGATCTTTGGGTGAGAAGCTCAGAATTTCGTGGTAGAGGGCATTGCCGTTCTTCCGCTTTTTGAGGAGTTGGTGGTTGTCCAGGAACTCGGCCGTCAGGGCATGGGGATGATCGGGAGGGCTGATCAGGTTGTGGAGGATGGCCGGCCCCAACTGTTTCGGGGTCGGTTGGTTGAGGTAGTGGATGAGCTGGGAGAAGCTCGGCGTTTTTCGTGGGTGGGATTTGACAAGCACAGGTGGTGTGGTGGGTGAGTATTTTCTTCATGAGGTCGTCGAGCTGTTTCATGAGCAGGCTCGTGTCGAAGAGATCCTGGAAGGTGACGCTGCGGACGATGTTGGTATGACGGGCGATTTGATTCAGGTTAGTGCCGATGCGTCGTATCTCGAGCGAGAGTTGTCGGAGCAATTGGCTGGTGGTCGGAGCAACAATCCGTTGATTCTTGAGCATGGCGATGACGGCATGTCGCATGAAGGGACCAACGCGCATGCCGAGGGAGGCTGCACGTTCGGCGATGGCCTGGTAATCCTCGGTGTGGAGGTTGCAGGTCACGCGATGGGTGTAGGAGCCGTGTGGCATGGTGAGATGGGTTATGGGACAGAGTTCAGGAGGCGTCAAAGTTGTTTTCTTCGGAACTGACATCTTCTGGTTCGAGATGAACCTCGAAGTAGAAAGTGTGACCCGGGACACCGTAGTAGGCATACAGGTCGATGTGGATCTGTTCGCCTTCGAGATTCCTGTATTCGTAAATCTGGAATGGTTCCTCCTCTCGTTCGGCATAGTGGCGAGCCCACCCATGAGGGTTGTGTGAGAGCAGTTGACTGATGGGCACTCCCTGGTCATCCATCTCATCGAATAGTGTGGAGAGATGGTTGTGGGCACGTTCGAGGCCAAGCTGGTAGATAACCAGCATGGCGAGAATTCCGATGCGAGATCGAAGATTACGGATCTCGATCTTTCCTAAGTCGAATCCGTAGTCGTCCGCGTACTCTTCTGCCAGGTCAAGCTGTTCGTCAAGGGAGAGATCCATGGCGAGTGTGTCATCACAGGCGGTCTCGCCGAGCAGATCGTAGAGATCGTGTGTGTCGTCAATCTCTTCGTCTTCGAGGAGTCCGGTGACGTCGTCGAGCATGGTTTCGGCAACACAAAGAACGGCTGCTTCGGCGGCGGTACTCTCTAGTCGTTGAAGACTCATAACAAACGGGTGAAAGAAATAAAGTGGTTGCGCGCGTTTCTTGTTTAAACCACCTGAGGGCTGATTTCCAGCAGTCTAGAAATTTGTTATGTTTGGGTTGCCACGGGCATCCGAAAAGGGGCGTTTGCAGTGGGCACTGAAGGGTAAAGCGAAAACGCCGATTCACAAATGCGCTTTGCGCTTGTATGCAGGAACCCTTTGGGCAAGAGAGGGCTCTGCCCGAGCAATTCGGCGACGAGCTTTGCTCCGGAAGCCGAATTGCAATCTTGCGGCTCACCCGACTTTGGAGGGTGGCGCTCGTTTGGCTGTCTCATGTTTCATATTTGTTTCACGTCTCGGCTGCCGAAAGCAAGCCGAGGGTGCCGACTTCCGGCGAACCCAAGCACCGATTGACTCCCAGTGGTCTATCGGCTAGGGTCAGCGGGCAGTCTTAATTCAGATGAGAGAGAACAGAAGATTATGGGTAAATTTCTCGTTCCAGAATGGCGGAGGGCGTGATGCAGCCAGAAGTACATCGTTCGACGGATGTCTTTACGCCAACGAAACCGGCTCGTCTGACGTTTGTTGAGCGTGATGAACTCAACTCACAGATTGTTGATTCTCTTAGAACGCCAGGCAAGCAGATTCTCGTCTATGGCCCATCAGGTTCTGGGAAGACTACCTTCCTGGTGAACAAGCTCCACCAGATGTATGAGGATCACGTCACTGTCCGATGCACGAAGGACACAACATTTCCCCAGATTCTGGCTCGAGCTTTTGATAAGCTCGGGACTTTCTACGCTTCTGAAGTCTCGCGGAAGAGGTTTCGGTCCAGGAAGATGTCGATTGCGGCTGAGTATCTGAAGATCAAGGCTGCAATCGAAGCGTCGGCCGGGAGCGAGCGCCAGGAGAGCTATGTCCGCGCTGTGGCTTTACAGATAACCGCAGAGCGGCTTGCTGAGTTTCTTGGGCATGCGAAGTCCTGTCTCGTGCTCGAGGATTTTCATAAGGTTGAGGATCAAGAAAAGGTCCGAATCGCCCAGACGATGAAGACCTTCATGGATATGGCTGACGACTTCCCGGACGTCCGGATGATCCTCATTGGTGCTGTCGACACAGCACGAGAAGTGGTGAGATACGATTCGGATATGCAGAACCGTGTCTCAGAGGTGGCAGTACGCCTCATGAGCGACCAGCAGGTCTTGAAGATCATGCGAAAAGGTGAGCACTTGTTAAACATTCGTTTTCCAGGGACATTGAAGACTGAAATCGCCCGCTATGCGGGAGGAGTAGCGGCAGTCGCTCATCAGTTGAGCCTCAATCTCTGTTTTGCTGCCGATCTCTTAGAGACAGCTCCGACAACCTTGGATTTCGATCCCTGGCAGCTCGACCGAGCGCTTGAGCGCTATGTCGACGACAGTTCGGATGTGCTTAAGGAGGCGTTTGATCTAGCCCTCAGGCGCCAGAGGATTAGAAAATACGATAATGCGAGGATTATACTACGCGCTCTGGCCAAGGCTGGTCCGAATGGAGCAACGCACAACGAGCTTCTGACAGAAATCCGTGATGAGGTGCCGGAGTATCCCGCAGGTAATCTAACAACTTATCTCAGAAAACTCCAGGCAGCTGAAAACGGAGGACTGCTGCGGCATGACTCTGATTCAAATCGTCACTTTTTTGCTAACCCGATATATTTGACGTATTCTCTCATGGTTTTGAAGCCTGGTGATTCGAGACTTATGGTGAAAACTTTAAATGCAGAGGCGCCAAAAATTGGCGGTGTTGTAAGTGTCTCTAGGGACATAAATTCCATCGGGCTTGAAGTGGGCTCGAAGGTTGCCGGCCGCCTGGATCCTTCGCCAGAGGATGAAACACCCTCTAGCAGTCCAGATGAGACCTTTAGGGAAGTGTTCACAGGAGACGATGGGCCAAGGACGTTTGATTCTGTAAGCTCAGCTAGTGTCGACCCAGTTCAAGTGTGTGCCTGGGGAAAAAATGGGAAGCGTCTGATGATTTGTTCCAAGCTCGTATTGCACTCCAATCCGAAGGTAGAGAATCAGAAAGTCAGAGAAAATCAGAGAATCATGCGAAAAAAGTTTTTAAGCTTTTAAGCCTTTTTTGCTTTCATTCCATTCCACAATTTGTTTTCTATGTATAATTTTATCCTTTTGATGAAATCACCTTTCATGTTCTGGTTCAATAGCTTTCAGAACTGTTTTTAATTTAATAAAAAAATTAATTTAATTAGAATGTATTTGCTCTGCAATTTCATTAATAGACACCAGATCTAACGCTTGTCTTTTACAGATAGTCGAAACAATGTCGTTTACTGAAGATGTGGCTGATTTTTTGGATACTCTCGGACCCTTTTACGAGATAGTTTATGACAATGGATCTCCTACGAAGATCGAGAAACTTGAGGAAATTTTGAAGAAAAATAAAATGGATGTGGATACTGGGTATATACTCTTTTACATTTTCGAAGTACAAAGAAGAAATTCAAAAAAGCTGTGTGTTTACAAGTGAAAATTCTTGCTGACGCATGTAGATGTCTTAC
>JAAAKL020000050.1:58134-76695 GCA_010016065.2 Carybdea cf. marsupialis auct. non (Linnaeus, 1758) | reverse complement strand
AAATAGCCCTTGTAAGTCAAGTCTGTATACACATAGTTTGAGTACGTGGATGAGAAGATAAAGGGAATAATTTGTAAAAGACATGGATTTCTTAATCAAGTGAATTACAAGGGGATTTTGAGTCCATCTTATGATGGGAACTTTAATTTGGCCGTTTTAGAGCCATGAAGTCCTGTTTGCAGAGACTAGTGCGTTCCCCATGTACATGGGACTTGTTACTGGAGCTTAAAGCACTTTAAGACCAGATGCCCATCCTGATGTAACCAATGGCCTTTCCGGAATTTAAACCCTGACCCCCTTGCACTGAAAGAAAGGAATTTATACACTAGACCATGAGTACTGCATTTTGGCGATGGATAGAAATTGGAGGGAAGTCACTAAACAGTTTCAAGCCACTGTGCTGGAAACTGCCGAAAGATGGGGAAACGGAGGAACACGAGTGATCTCACATTTGAAGGAGAGTAAATTTGACAGTAATCTACTCAGTCTTTCTTCCATTTTTTCATTGAAGAGACCGATTTACATCCCATGAACCTGATTCTCAAACCATTGAATGTTGAAGGAAAGTCTATGAGTATTGTTTTCTTGCAATCTTAGACAACACATATTTATCCCAGAAGATAAAAATTCAGCAATGCAAAGTGATCTTTGTATTTAAAGGATGACTAGAAAGTTGCAAGCCAATTCAAAGATATTTGAGACAAGAGCTAGTTGAGAAGTTGGTTAAAAATTATTGTAAGTGTGATACGAAATTATTTCATATTTCTTAGAACGAGTTGTTTTGCTTTGAATACGACATCCGTATTCGTTGCAAGGATGTCATACTGTGGCTAGATGGTCTTTGGAATAGAAATGAAACCACTTCCTTCCGCAACGAACCCTTGAAATCTGCGCGGGATTCTAATCAGGTAAATACTTGACTTTAATTTCTGTGTAGTGCATATAGTGTAGTTTGTTAAATTAAGTTGTAAGTCTTCTTCAGGAGAGGATCCAGTTAATGATATAAAAGAGAGATTGAAAACACAAAACTGATTTTCAAAGTACAAACACCACTTACATCAGTATTGGTGCTACCTTTCAAAACACGAATGAGCCTCGTAATCAGATAACCTCTTTCAGAACAGAAGCTAAGAACCCTACCATGAACGCGAAGCTAAGAAGATGCGATGACAAAAATACTAATTCGATTTTCAAACAAAAACATTTTTTCAACAGTTGAAGCGTGGATTTCACAACTGCACTCTATGACTCTCACGAATATAAAAGTAAAGTAACGTAAATAGTAATAGACACATCCTTGATATAAGTGTAAGCTTCGTCATGGGTACAAAATACGAATTCTTTTCATAATCGGAGTAATCAAAAGCACGTGCTTCAGAAGAGGGTCGTTCTCCTTATCATTGTGACAAATTTGTGAGTGACCAAACATAAACGACGCACAATACGTTTTCCTTCCCTTTTCAAGTTCCGTATACGTTAATTACGTTCCCTTAAATAGTGGCGTAAACTTGAGGAAGTCTGATTGGTTGTTTCCCCCCTCCCCCTCCCCCGGAATAAAGCTTCTTCAAGATTAAGATAGATTAAACATTTGTAATCTATAATAGTTTACCAAGTCTCTATTAAAGCATTTAATTGTTGATTCGTTAGTCATGTCAATGTCGCAGTATATTGAATTATACTTTGGCTACATACTTATTGGGCTGTAAGAAGGTGCTTCACCCCCTCTCCACCTGCAATTGCCTAGGTAAAAAAAATTGTTAGCATAACAAAGATTTGTGAGAGTCGTACGAAGTATAGGACTATAGGAATGGGGTTAAATGTATCTCCAAACAAAAGTATGCTAATTTTTTTAACTAATCAGAATTAGATAAAAAAATTTAGACAGAACTGCTTTCAATACAATGTGTAGCTAATCTTTACGGCTATTCTGTTCCATGGTAAGTGTTCATTCTTCAGGAACCAATAGATATTTTCTTCTTAACTTGTAATTAAGCCCCTGACAAAGACCATAAGTTTGGTGTTTTACTACTAGCCGTTCCTTTTCTTAAGAAGATGGAAATTCTTTACAAGAAGGGCTCAGCATCTTCACTTCAAACAAAATTTCAGATCGAGGCATAAGCTTCACACAGATATTGTCGAATGTAAACTTACAAAATACTTTGATATTGAAAAATCTGCTAGGAAACCCTTTACAGCTCTACAAATCTCATTTTCTGCAGACGCTCAGAGTACTTGCTGTAAATGGTAACTAAATTCCTTATTGATGCATCACACCATATTTTTTTGTAAACGGCGCCAGGATTGGTAGGAAGGGACGTGGGTAACCTTCTAAAAGTGGGGGTGAATATAAATATTTAT
Source organism: Carybdea cf. marsupialis auct. non (Linnaeus, 1758) (assembly GCA_010016065.2). NCBI lineage: Eukaryota > Metazoa > Cnidaria > Cubozoa > Carybdeida > Carybdeidae > Carybdea > Carybdea cf. marsupialis auct. non (Linnaeus, 1758). The sequence continues at coordinate 74,337 of JAAAKL020000050.1, read as the reverse complement.
GAAGGGTACTACTCTCGGTAGGAAGCAATTGGAACTTGTAAATTGCAACCACAATTAGTGCTAGCTCTGTCTCGCGCTGAGTTTCATAATCTCTGACAAAATGTATGTTTTATTAAATGCTCCTTTATTCCGGTCCACCAGTCTGCTTGCGTTACGCGTATTCCCTCATTTCTTACTACTTCGAAAAACTGCAGTCCGAAACTATCCCACTGCCTCTTTTTGAGAAACCAGACTTGTAGGTTCCCATAGTCAAGCTGAACATTACTGAATCACGGGAAACCTAGCTTGCCACCACGCTTCTCATTGATTCGCATAATAATTCATGTGTTGTTAGTTCCCAGGCTCCAAGTAATTTCAACTTCTATTAATGCATTTAGTGATGGAACAGCAGCTCATAATTGGCTTACGCAAAAATATTTACATTTTATGTGATGCAAGTGCCAAACTAAATCAACTACCTAAAACTACTTAAACTATACTTGGCTTAGATTCAACCATGAAGTCTAACTACAGTCTTATTTATCTATTCATGCCAGGAGCAGCAAACAAAGACCTTAGCCTTACGTACCCAACTTTCTTTACAAGGGAAGAATGCAGTACGCGAGAGCAAGCATCAGACACACATAAATGAGCATGATGTGGTCATAAATATACTAAGTATGATGGATGGCAAGGGACCTTTAGCAAGCCATGGATATCCTTCCACAAGCAAGAAAGAACGCTTTTCTATGGATACTTTGGCCAAAGCATCCACCTACGCCAGCATGGATAAGAACCCGAATAGCTCTTTAATACCCGACTTAGGAAACCTTGTGTCGGAGAAAGCAATAGCCAAACATATAGGTTACTGAGTAGATAACTTGCAAAATAGGGGAAAGGTTAATAATAATATTGCAAAGGTATGTTGCTTGCAAATTGTATCATATTATAAGAGGGATATATTATGCCACGCACCAAACACAAATTTAATTTTATGTCGATTGTTCATTCTCGTAATCTTTAGTGCAAATATCACCAAGAGAGTCATCATAAACATCATTCTTAAAATAATCATTGTCTTCATTATTGTTATGATCTTTATGACCAGTATTATCAATATTATAAAGATTTTTATAGTCATCATCATTCTTGTAATTAGAAATACTGTTATCTTTGTTATTGTTAATAACAACTACTTCAACAATGATCTTAAAAAGTATTCCTAAGATGTAAACAAAGTAGAATGGTGTTTTGAACTCATTCGTCTTTCCAATATTTCCGTGCATCGCCAGGGTCCCTTTACACTCAACCCGCGCTTCATGTATGTAAGACATGGGATTCCTTCCTTTACATCAGCTCTAGTTCTCTCTCCCTCTCTGCTTCTGATTTTCTATCTTTGCTTTACAAGTTTTGCTTTATTCAAGCCTCAAGGAGGATATTAATTTCTTCAGTACCTAACCTATATTTATAATCGAAATACTTTTTTGTACATGTTAAAGCACCCTTATTGGAACCCATTCATTGCTGTAGAAGTAAGGTAATGTTTCTGCTGACAATGTGTTGCGGTGTATTTTTAGTTTACCAAGTTCCTGCAGCTTCAAATATAAAATACTACCTTTGGCCGTTCTTAAGAAACAATGAGGACGAATTAAATATACGAATATGGATCAATTGGTGCTTTGCAAAACACAAAAGCCAACATTTTAAAGATCGGAAAAATTAATGCCGATTATGCTAACTACAATATTTTAGTAAGTGATGAACGGGCGCCCATAACTATTTTGACTGTCGTAATGTCCGATGAGAAGTGGCATTCTTGCTATCTTGCTGCCTTTGTCACCCCTTGAGTCAAGCGATACATGAAGAGAGGATGATCTTTCTACCTACTACAACAAAATGAACGCTCAAAACCTTTTTTCAAATGTACCTAAGAAAATTCTCAATGAATCTAGAGACGCAGAGATTATAAATGCATGAATACATGGTAGATATTTACCATGCCGTGAGTCGTAGCCTTTTTCTGAGCTACGTTTCGAGAGATACTTCTTCCATCTTCAATCTCTCTCCCATTCTTACCCTAAAGAGGGAAGAGTTAAAATAGTGAATCTCGTAGGAGAACGATAACTTTGACTTCAACACCGATTCCTATATCTATCTTCCGAAATTTTACTTATTTCTCACATATTCATACGAAAAATAACGAGTGTTATATGCTTCCTTAAATGTCATACCTAGACATGCTTTCAGATCCCAGCAAATTTGAGACCCACAGGGGGCTTACACAACTCCCAACAGTTTTAACGACGACTTCCATATCTCGTGGCCACACTTTTTCCCCGTTCCTTTTTTCCAGCAACGTTGTCCCGTTCTATTTTCCGAACAGTATTTTCCTTCGTAACTTTCCTGTTCTTAAAGTCTTACATAGTTTATGTCCAAGCTATTTTGAAGTGCAATTACCGTGAGTACAAACTACTATTCGAGAACTTAGTCTATCATCTTTAACGTGAAAAGTATCTCATATTCTGTAATCGTGACGTGCAACGTACATATGCAGTATTTGCATATGTTGTGGATGTTTGTGATGCATTTTAAGGACTAAAGCACCATTCTGTTCAAATTATGATCATGTGTTTCAAGGTCAAGTATAAGCGTAGAAGATTTACAAACCAAAAAGCCTATAAGCATTTCGGCAAGTGTTTCAAGCAACTGAAGATATTTGTAAAGAACCAGTACACATGTTTGAAAAATGCCTTCCTTAGGAAAAGGTGGTGGTAAACTCTTGATTTCCATTGTAATTCATTTGCTGTACATTAAGATTTCTTTTGTTTATTCTGTAAAAAGGAACCTGGGCTCAGCCGGACGTTAGGATCACCTTAATTTTCTTTTTATCGGTGGCATACTCGATTTCGAGCGTGGCCTATTGTCCAACAAGAGTGAGCAATGTCCTTAATACCAAACAGTAAAGATGGATTGTTCATCTACTGCAACATTTTATCTCACTCGAAAGCGTTTTGGACCACTATTTAAATGGGTTCATTCTCATTACAGTACTGAAGTAAACAAACGCTCTTCATCACTTCCCTTTTAATCATTAGCAATTTTTGAACACCAAATTAGCTAAAGTTGTTTAAGGACTACTGCAGTGATGGCATATCACTAGACTAGTTGCAGCAGATGCCATGGGTGTTTTTAGTTGGATGTGATCTCCAGTAGAGCGCCACTGTCTCTTAGCAGCCCTTAGTGATATTTCAATTTGAGGAAAATAAGTGCAACAACTTTTTACTGATGGATAAGTTAACTTAATTATCAGTGTAATCTTAATAAATTCTTCCGATAGTATGATGAAATCAAAATTACCACATGCTCAAACTCATCATACACTGTGATCCAGAAGCTGGGATCAATATATTCATGTTCTCACGGGTATGGATACAAATAGATAAAAGTGAAATTTGTGTGTATCGGCCTTCGGTCGACCTGTGGATTCGAAGGCGTTTGGATCAGCTATTTATTCGCGGGTATGAACGCTCATAAACGGTGACTTAACTGTAGCACAACAGGCACGGAACAAAAATGAGACGAGGAAAACAGCCCCAACAAAGTATTTTTGACGTAAGAGTTGTAGATCCAAGTGGTTCCCATTCCATATTAATATGTCCCTAAGTAGCAGATCATAAATTGCTACTTCAAACCAACTTTTATTAATTCGTTTAAAAGATATTGTACTGTTCTAAGTAGACGGTGGTTGACCAGTATTACTTATGTAATCGATATTTTCATTTTCGACGTTATACAAGTTCTACCGTAGTTTTACACACGAAAGAGGCCTCTTTTAATGTTAATCACCACATGTGAACGACAGTTGATGAGTGGGATCACTTCAAGCATCTGCTCACAAGTGTACTTTGTTATGATTTAACCCATAAATTGTTTCTTGACGTAACCTATAATGGCTCTATGACGTCACCGATGGATCATTTCTTAGCGTTGATTGCAATGATTTCAATCAACAAGGACATCAACAATAGAAACTTTTTATGTCATTAGACTACAATTATTGCAATCGCAGAGCACGCTTTGCTGTAATTGCAACCATTTTAAGATACAAAGTTTGAATAGAAGATCATAACAATGACGCTTTTCGTGAAAACAAACGTAATAGATGTGTAAGTTTTTTATTGGGGTACAATTCTTAGTTTAATTGGGAATAGACTTAAGCTCCCGCTCCTCCAATACGTGATGCCTAAGAACTCTAATTCTGATGGCCTGAATACAGAAGAGACTGTTTATCCTTACATTCGGTCTTAAGGACGGCATGAAAATCCCTGGTTGTAAACAGATGCATGTCCATTGGTTGTAAAAGTAGATGATAAAACATTAAATGTCGAAACTTTTCAAAAGCATAGACATTTTACTAGATAGAAGCTCCTCAGAATGGGAACTCCTCAGAATCTTACATCCAACTAACACGGTTAACGAATTACAAGTGCATTATAGAGCTAAAATTGCGGACGCAATGGGAAACATGTACTTTAAATTAGAGTTACAAAGATAGACAATAAAGTGAAGCTAACAAGGAAATTATGGTGTAAACTATGACATTAGCAAACAGGAACACAGACTTAACACAAAAGTACATCTACACCAGCCATTTACAATAAATTAGTAGTCAAAACAAAGTTTTTCAGTTTACATAGGGAGGGTTGTTTACGGAGTTTGAAATGTTTCAGGGCCAACTCTCTAAGCATAAACCTCGCAACGGCGAATCCTTCCGCGCATGTAAAGCAAAGCTACTTGACCCAGCACATGTTGTGCTGCAACAAAGCATCACGTATTCTCCAAGGAACACCATATTGTCTTGAATGAACTTCGACGCTATAGAAATATACGTATTACAAAACCCGACAAAGGTAATAGCGTTGTTCTTCTCGACAATGACGAGTACAATTCGAAAATGGATTCGATTCTTTCCGGTAGCAACAAATTTCAAAGGCTTAGCGCCATCGAGACTTGTTATCGAACGACGTCAATGGAAAAGAAGGTTCAACTACGTTAGCTACAGCTTTTTAAAAGTGGGGGTATCTCGGAAAATATTTACTACCGCATTCGACTAAGAGGTTCCATACGACCAAGAATGTACGGCCAATATAAAATGCATAAGACGGGAGTTCCTCTTCCATTTCGTTGATGTTCGGTATTAAAAGGACCACTCTTGTTTTCTTACTAGTATATACAGAAAACACTTTTTTAATGGACAATACAAAATGCGAAATGGACTTTCCTAAAAAAAGGAAAACTAGTCTCATGAGAGTCATCAAATCCAGTTTACCGCTCTCTCACCATCTGCTCGAAAAGTAGACCCGGTGGTAACTAAGCGACCGTTAATACTACTTTCTAAAAATTGGGTACCCGAGAAATATCATCAGTATTATGATTTCTAATAGAATGGCTTCTAGTTTTCTTTTGATCTTTGGAAGGATGAAAATGGTTGCTCTAAGGGAAAGTAAAGGGGCGTAGAACACATCCTGCTGACCTACATTATCAAATAGGGGGTGGGGGTGGCAGCCCTCCTCAGCTCCGCTTTGTAAGACCTGGCTACGAGTCTTGTCACCTCTTGAAGATGTACAGCAGATTTCTTCACTGCTAGAAATTACCAGTTTTTCACATTAAAACCATTATCTTAGGGGATAAACAAGTTCTTTCAACTTGCGATTAACCGCACTTCTAACTAGATTATGAACTACTGTTACGGAAATCCAGCGAAGTGATTTAAGTTAAGTTGATTTCAGGAAGCTAGCCTCAGCAAGAGAAATAAAGAACCCTGATCTTCCTTTGCTTAGTAACGGAGACAACATACGTTTCACAATCTATTATTTGGCTTTAAACTTTCCTTGAGTATAAATCTCGTTAGGATCTGATTAACCAAGTCTCGTAGTTGCCATTGAAAGGAATGGTGTCGTCAACTCTTTGAGGTTCTGGTTTCGTAGTGAGTATTTTCAAGGATTTGTTAAATTTTAAAGAAGACTCTGCCAGGATTTCGTTGTCGACAGAACTTTAAATTACTAAAATGAATATTGTTTCTGTGCATTTGCCTAGTTTTGAGCTACAGAGTTTACATGAGAGTGAAATCAGGAGTTTGTGACAGCAAATCATTGGTCATGTTATAGCATCTAAATCGACTGTTTAAGAATTTGGAAAAATGTTTAGACAACAGCTCACTTCTTGCAGATAATAGCAGTATCTAGCTACAAAGTCTCAAGGTACCAATCACTGTAAACACCTTTGATGATAAGGGTACTCAGACATGCCAGCAAGCTTGTTCGAAAATTTGAGATGTTCCATCGACACGGACAAAGTTGACTACGATACACCTAATCTTTCTTCATAAATTTTCATGCTTGATGTTTCTAGTAAGATTACTGAAGTAATATAATGAATAAATTGTCTGTGAGCGTCTGTTACGACAACAATTTGCCTTCAGAAAATACGAAATCGAATTTAAAATGAACCATTCTCATTTGTTTTCGTTCTATTGTCATGGGTGCACAAGTTTCTGTTAACATGGTTACCGACGTCGAGTTTCATGAAATTTCCCTCTCAAAAAAGGCTGCACAGACAGGACCGGCACGTTACTTTTATTTCATAATACTGGTAATAGGAGCTACACTTTATTTTGAGAGATAGGCGTTAACCCTCGTTGCAACCGGAGAGGCCGGCCCTTCATTTGTTCTTACAAGGGTGTGGCCAGTTACTTCTGAAGAAATTGAACAGAGATTTGTACACTCTACGTACCCTTCTTTGAAATAGTTTAAATTCTTAAAATAACAGCCATTATGATGATCATTACCATTTAAAATTCAAAAATCGAACCTGTAAAGTACAAAAGAGCATTATTTTCCGATGATCATAGTTATTGGTGTAAGGCAAGAAAAACAGTAATGACAGGTACAGACAATTAGCTAATTGATATACGTATACACAAATTTTGGGGGATGTATGGTGTCTGTAATGTACTGTTCACTACGATTCTAGACATGAACTTTGAGAGGAAGATGTTTTTCTTTGGATTCGGATATGTTGTAAGATTGGTTAAGTGGAGACATGGGAAGACATGTCTCCTCATGGTTACGCTACTAGGGGCTCACTTCTTCCTGGAAGGGAATTATTGTTCAGGAAAGGGACAGTTAAGAAGTACGACAGGAATGGGAAAGGAAGCTTTTAAATGAATAACAGCAAGCAAAGATAATTTTCTGATAACAAACTAGTAGAATTCTCACCTAACAATATCGATGTCGTCTTAAGTAGAAAGTTGCCACAGAAAGAGGCAGGCAATCTATTATGCGATGAAAAGCTATTGGTTAGAGTATTAAGTAGACAACCTACATCATGTTTGCAATGTTTCAACATTTAGAGACGAATCTGCTCTGAGTTTCAAACATTTTTGTCTTATGGAATACGAAAGCTCTTTTCTCCTTATTTGGAACAACTTTGGATTAATTGACAAATAAAATATCACCATTTAATGACGATGCGTTTGCTTATGATGAAATTAAATAGTTTAGGAAGTGGAATATCGCAACATTTTAAATTTTTGCTAAAAAGAAACATTGATTTTGGAAAGATCAATAACAATATGAATGTAAGTCAAGGAAACTAATTTTAGCTTATTGATAAGTAATCTAACGGAGGGGCATAGAGGAAACAAGAAGACATTTAAACAAAAAAACGTGAAGAGCCTTCCTACATTTTCTTGTGTTTACACAGAATCTATCCTGAAAGAAGCAGACTCCAAATAATTTAAGGTTTATTGTAAATGTATGGTTAGCGATTCAAGATTTCTTTCACCTACATTAGGACCTGAATTCTGCGAGCTCGGCGCCCACGAGCCTCATGTTAATGGGTATTGCTTTTTTGTCTGGCTGTAACTCTCTTTGAATCATTAACTTTAGAGTACTTTGGGGAGACCATCGGGTCATGCCCCCTCATTCTTGGACTGCCCTCTTGGTAGGTTGCAGAATGTTTATGATCAGAATTAACTATCTCATATTACGTTTATGGTGGGTCACGAAGAGGCACATGGCAACATAATATTTATGCAAAGTTACAAAACATTGTCTTCCTTGTCAACATTTTAAGCTCAAACTTTGAAGGAATACACACTCGTATGCTTGTTGCTGGAAGCGCAACTTGCCAACAGATCATCTTACTACGCATCAATCATGTTTCTTCACAGCTTCTACCAACCTCTGAAGTACCGTCTAACCTGCCTTAGCGGTCACCTCTATAAAAAGGCCACCTTTATTTAACGCACAAACCTGAACAGTCCCTTCAATCACTGTTATAGGCAGGTTAGATTGTACTACGTTAACGACAAATGCAAATTTTACTTGTCATTATAGGCGAACTCAACAAGGACTGGTTAGCAACTTAGTGCTATGGGCACCTTGCTACAGACACACCCAAATGCGTATACCAGCAACTACATATGCGGACCAACTATGCCCAGATGCTACAGGTCTTGATGGATGGTGTACTTGGGCCGTGGATATCAAGCAAACGTCACCAGGTCTGATGTTTTAAGTCAGTCTCCACACTAATTGATTCGTTGTCTTCCAGCCACCTGTCATGCTTTTTATGATAGTCATCTAAGTTTGTTGATCTCTTGATCTTCATGTATTTTCCTTATCTACGAACCCCTATGTACAGTTTTATTCAAAATATGACACCACTCCTATTGCAGCGGATATTATTTAAAACTGTGAATGATGCCTCTTTTGTTAGTCGACTTATTCAAGTTAGGATTACTATTTACTATGACCACAAATCATGGGCCACCATTATGGTTTTCTCTATTAAAATTTGAAATAAGAAAACCACATCCACATGACTGTTCTCTAACAACTAATAGAATTCAATACTTCTGTTGCTACTAAAAATCATAACAAAAAGCTAAAGAGGACTCTGGTTGCCTAACAGTTTATTTAACTCTGACTTGCCTCGAATTCCGTATAAAGTTAACTGACGTTATTTGATATTAAATGCTTAAATAAACTTTAGTTAATGAGTACCCGAACACTAGCGTAGCCCAGAGAAGGGGGACAGTTTCTACCCGCAACAAAATTCATCAATCAATAGGTCCATGATTTAAAAGTGAAAAGCAAAGTTCTAAAATTTGTTTTTGCTGTCAAATTGATTGATGAAGTTTATGCACATTAAAACGTTTCCCTTCCTTCAATATCAACAATCAGAACTTTTGTAAAGATCTTAACCATCGTGCTAAGTATCCATGCAAAATACTATATATGATTTGAGGCATATTTTGCAGGTGCAATGTGAATACTAGCATTCAATTCCATATGATCATTCACTCTCTACCAATAATCCAAGAATTAAGCAGTCAGATTCCTTGTTCCTGTTTGCTGACCCGTGTTTCTGAGTACTTGACCCTTGCTACATCTCAAGGTCGGTTTTTGGGTATCAAGGGTGTAATATTGAGTTTCTAATCCCTTGTCCCGGTAGGGTGCGGACACCCGTGTGGTTTCCATTAACATTTTGCATCAAGATGTGCGTCTACGGAAAGTGGTACTTGGTTCTGATAACGAAATTAGGATTTTATTGATGTAGAGTATATATTAGTAAGTATAGTATAAACCTGAAAGTAAAGAGCAAAGAGGTCATAAAATGAAAATCAAGTTCACAACTTGTATTCCTGGTAACAGATAGGACCCGACCCTGTGTTAAACTACCATTCCTCCATGTTTCAGTTTACAAAACGTCCACCTTGTCTCTTGTCCGCGGGAAATTGACCAATGGGTGCCTGTTTGGTAAGGAGGTAATTGGTAATCGACCTCTTCAACTAAATAGTTGTCTAGTGGACCAGCAATTATCGCATATAGGGTACAATCGGTACTGGAAGCAAAAGGTACCAGCTTCAAGCTCTTTTTTCATTATTTCAGTGCCTCCCTGCTTGAGTTAGCATAACAGTTGTTACTTTTATTTGCTCACGTATGGCTTCAAACGATTGACCGAACTCGAGGGCTTTGTATCCGACTTCTTGGATGACTAGTGCAGCCTTTGTGAGATAGTGAACTTGGCAAAATCTGTGCACGTCTGTTGTTTCCATCTATGTGACTCTTATATGTCTACTTAGCAGTCTCCATGAAAGGGAGATAAAATTTCGGATCTTCCAGAGTTCATGTTGAAATTAAAAAATATTCTTCGAGTTTCATTGTGCTGGATTTTCTCTTCATGAAGATTACCATACGTGTTATCAAATTAATTTGTTTGCACTATTTGAGAGTCTGCAACTGTTCACTTATGTGTCGTTTCCATAGCTACGTGTTAGGCGTGATTCCACTGTTCTGGAATTATTTTAGAACTTTCACCTCGTGTTGGTTTTTTGTCGCTTTCCTTTTACGTCTCATTATCCTATGTTTTGCCTTTACGCCTTTTTACGACTTCATGGTTCGCACGTAACTGTCTTCTATATACTGAACTACTAACAGGATATATTGGGTTAAATTTCGCTAGTCATGTGCTGAAGTATTTCGATAGATATGAGGACATACCAAATACGGTAAAATATTTTGTACTTCTTTATAAGAGATCAGTATAATATTAAGTCGATGTAAGACTAGTTATGTTTCGTATAAGTACTTATTGTCAGTGTGTTTAGTATGCTTAACTGCGCTCACTTGTTCAAACGTATTTCGTAGTTCACGCATCACGCTGTTTCTGGTATACTTAGTTGATGGTATATATCATTTTTGTTTTTATTCCACACGTCTTATACTAGGCTTATTGTTGTTTTGTTTTAGTCAATCGTCGCACTGAAAAGTTTGATATTTAAATAGATGAGGATATCAACAGTAACAATCGATGTGATGATATGCGGTGCAACTCCTCGTAAATGTTAGGGCAACACAACTTAATCCACAGTAACAGTCCTCAGCATACGACATCGGAAACGTTATGACATCATGGAGTTCTAGCCACCTCGTTCTCTTTCTTACAAATGTTTTCAGATATATTTTGCAGCCAAGAGTTCCTTTTTCTCGTAATGCAAGACTATTCATAGCAAAGTGATACAATTGCAATAATTTAAGTTAGTTTTTATGTTTTCTGACTCTATGAAACAGATTAGGTGCTTACTAGTCTCTCTGATTTTCATAGAGGGTAAACTTTCTCCAAAAGTAAACCGGATTTTTTAATATCATTATCTGAGTTTCAAGTGCCTTCCTTGGTGTAGAGCGACGCGAGGTTTTATATGTAATAATAACACACAACTACAGCATCTTAATTTTCAACATTCCATAGTTTGTTTTAGTTATTTAGCTTATGTTAGTTTGTTTAGGTCAGCTATTTTGGGTTAGTTTGTTTTAGTTAGTTAGTTAGTATAATTTGTTAGATTATTTTGTTTATTTTGTCTGGATGTGAGTAATTCTGGCGCAGAAAATATTGTGTACTAGCTATCAGGAAATAGTAAAAGGATATTAAGAATATTAAGACCCAAAGTGTCCGAATGCAATTCGAGCAGAAATAACGACACCTGTGTTGAACTTTGGTTTTGAAAGAACCAATCAGATTTTGGTCTGACTGACTGATGTTGGGCTTTTGACAAGTTACAACCATGAGGTTTCCAGAAAGAACCCAATAAGACAAAACTATTTCTACACAAAGCTGTAAAACACCGTGATAAGCTGTATATTTGTAAACGACACAAAAGTATTGAATCCTCGGACAACAACAATTGAACGCAGTGCTGTTTACCTCTTATATTTCAAGCCTGACTAAAACAAGGCCTGTGTTTATCAATGCTCATATGGAAATATACACTTCTTAGCACGGTCTTGAAACATTTTTAAAAGTTGAAGTTTGCAGACAAAAGTGGAATACTTTAGTGACTGATCGGCCAATGTTTTTACGCTTTATATCTCTAAACACTAATGAAGAGAACTGTTGAACCACATGGCGCAAACATCTTTGACGTTGTTACCGGTGCTTTGGTTGTACTCAAAAGTTTCTGTATGGGCGCCATTCTTGATCGCGTTTCCCCATTCTGCATCAGTATGATGGTAGATTTAACTTCTGATATGAAAGGGTTGAAGAATGAGGCTCAATTTAAAGTCTCTGACCCATTTCTAGCAGAAGATTTATCAACATCGATCCCCTTTTGAGGACATGTGAGAAATAGATGGACCAGCTGTGCAAATTCGTGTTTTATCTTTCAGCAAATCGATTTCCTATAATGTAATTAAAAGATAGTCTGTTGGAATCGGGACCAGAAGCACCATTGCCAATTTGATAAAAGACTTAACTCACGTTTTATCTCTTGTCTCACAATTCCTGTGCTGTCTACTACTACCAGATTTGTTTTATAGTGTGAAGTCTTATTTACGCTATTTGTTTAATTGCTTTTTCTTCGAGTTGTACGTTTTATTTTACATTCGTATCTTACTCTTCAGGGTTTCTCACGCAATAATTTTAAAGTTTATTTTTCCCCAGGGCATTTTAACGCTAATGCAGTGTCTCCATGTTATCACTGAAATTCAGATATGACATCTTTGGAATGTTGTCATAGCATGAAGATATGTGAGCCTCTGTTTTTCACAAAATTGAAGAGCCCTTCTTACTTAAAGAACTCAATGTACTCAGTGTCAAATCCGAACAAGTCATGGTGAAGTTTGTCTTCTTGGGTTGATTATTCTGGTTTGCTACCTCACGTTACTTGGTTAAGATAAGTCCATAGGTTTAAAAATGTGTTGAGTAACGGATTTGTGTTTGCCCAACCTTTTGGCCAGACACTAGTCATGGTAATCTTCCCGTGATACTTAGGTTGGTTAGTTAGTTAGTTACGTTAATTGATGCGAGCAGTTGCTTAGGTTAGATAGTTAAGTTGGTTGGTTAGTTAGCTAGGTTAGTTTGTTTTGGTTAGTTATTTAGGTTCGTTTGTTTTGGTTAATCAATTAGGTTAGTTTGTTTTAGTTAGTTAGTCAGTTAGTTATAATAGTTTCTTTTGATTGGCTACTTTGGGTTAGTTTGTTTTGGCTAGTGTGATCTCTTTATTTTGTTGGTTTAGTTTGTTTGATTATTATATTTATTGATTGATTTACTGAGTTATTATCCAAAGACAACCAGAGTCAAATGGAATCCGAAGGTGAATAAGACAGTATCGTTCTTAGGAAAATGAAGGCGTATGGTGAACATGTTGCCTCGAAAATGAGTATGTAGAGACTTAGTTTAGGAAGGCATAACTATTGAGAATGGATATATCTCTAGAAATGTTTTGATAACAAAACAAAATTCACTGATAATGTAATCGGACAGCAACCGAAGTTTGTTCATCTATGTATCATATACTATTTCCCAACAGGCATCAGATTTTGGCATGCGTATAAAGATCTCCTTAAGAATACGTTCAACATGAAACAACTTTATGAAATATCAACATGAATTTAACTTTATTGCAATGAGATTTGTCGAAAAATTTGTCGGTGTTACAAAACAATAAAACTACACAAAACAGCGAAAACATTTTAGTACCTACAAAGTTTTTTGTCTGACACTCCTCAGAGTACAAAATCGTCAGAATTGAGATTGAGAAGAAATCAATAAAACGTAAACCAAACTGTGTTTTGAAAGTGGCCAATTAGACGTCTGACTGCTAGATTGGTGTTGTTTTGACCAATCAGTGTCATTGGAACTGAATGGTTACCCGAAAAGGCCTTATGAAAAGATAAATTCTTGAATTAACCAGACGTAAAAAGATTTTCAGTACTAAAATGTTTTTTGCGGTTTCGTGCAGAAGAGATTTTTATTGACATTTCCTTCTTGTTATTTATAGATTAGAGTGCTAAGCATGGCAGGTGGCCAGAGTGTCATCCATACCAGTACTAAGAGATAGCTATGATTATAATGACACTAAACGCTCATTTAGTCAAACGGTGACTTTTTCTGATGATTTTATGCAATACTTTGGAGTTCAAAAGCAAAATTAAGCTGTTTAGGTTCTTTCTCACTTAAATACCTTCAGAAATAATCTAAGCACGAAGCAGCAAAACGTAGCTGTTGGACCTTGTGCTATGAATTTCTTTGCTTTGATGATAAGATTTTAAGTAGATGTATCTTCTTGCTATTTAGGAAATCAACATATTGGCTCTTGATCTTGATCATCTTTATAGCTAAAAGAATACAAAATGAACAAGGATGAAACTTGCACATTTTTATTATGTGCTAAAGCCTTTATGTTCTTATTATTTTTCCTATCAACATTGGTAATCTGCAGACCGGAGAAAACAAGAAATGTTCCTGAATCTATCAAAACATCTGGTCTTTAATAGTTTTGTGTTTTCTTGCCATTCAGGTTTTGGAGAAATGGTTTGTAGAATGTAATAATGTTTTTGTATTTCTTAGAGCAGATTAGATAGTTAATGTTCAATCTACTGATAAAATATTCAGTAAGATTATATTAATACGGGTTGAAGTTAGTTAATTTTTAATCGGAACCGAGAAAACATAATCCTGCCATTCCAACACAAACTATAGTGAAAAGAAACTCATAGTAATTCTTATATACCTTGCAAATCAAGAAATATTAAACCTTAAACTGCTGAAAGTAGAGAAAAGGGGAGCGGCAGACCTAAGGAAACAATCGTTTTCTAATGTTTTAAAATCTCCATACATAAATATTTTGCGACACCTTTCCATTTACTTTTCTCCTTCTTAAGTGAGCTTCTTATCGTGTACACAGTCTCCCCCAAATTAACAAGTTAACATGCAAACAAACGGAATTGGAAAAATAAAATTTAATGAAGCGGACAAATATAATTATAACCTCAAAGTTTGTTCGGACAACAAATTTTAGCCCAATACCAAATCTTCCAAGCACTATCATATTTCCAGTAGTAAGTTATCAGGCCAACAGCTTTCATATGAAGAGTTTCAACACACATATAAGGAGTGGATTCCTCACTCGTCCCTTAACTTTGCTATTGCCTTTCTTTCATAGGGTTCTCTGTTTTCTTTCTAAAACTAATTCCTCCAACAGCCCCGCGGATTGTGATTTTCTGTAATCACTTTCCCACCTCTTATCTTCTCTTCCTGGTTTGACACTTATCGTTATAATTTCCTTCTTTTTGCTTCGCTACTGGCGATACTTTCTCCTGTCTCTGGCTACACTCAATAACCTCTAAATTCGTTCAAAGGCTCTTCCTTTCGCCATGGCAACTACCCTTTCTTTTTTCGTTTTCTTCGCGTTTTCCAATTCTCTATTCTCTACCATGTCACCCTTGTCAAAAGTTCACCTAGCCGCTTCCATTGCCTGAAACTTTGTTGAGTCTCGTTGTTCCTTCACAACGCTTCCTTTCCAAGTTTCGTTTTTCCCCATTTTCTTGAGCCGCTATATAACTCTTTCTTTGATTCAGTTCGCTTCTTCCCTCTTTGATTAAGTTCTTTCTACCTGGTAGCTGGCTCATTTAGTTTTATAGTCCTTGATAAACCTGATAACTTTTTTCCTCTTGCATTCCCGACGTGTTCATGTACAAATTAAAAGATGGTACTGACAGGCTATTACATTCGGCTAAGGCAACTTTAAAGTCCTTTATGCTTCTCGTATTGCTAATCCTACACAAAATAGCATAAGATCGTGACTCCGATATTTTGCTCTGGTATATAGCCCTGTAGATGTCTCTCAAACTTTGCCAAACGTGCTCACATTCTCAGGTCATGACTAATTAAAACAACTACAAAGTTATTGCCAGTTTAATCAATTATATCTACCCCATGCTTTCCAATGATGTCTTCTATGATCGTATTATCATCTCCACAGAGTCCGTCGAAGGCATCTCCGAATTCTCTCTCTTTTTCTTTTTTACGCTTTTTTTCAGTTCTTGATCCAAGTCTTCCTAGGACATGGTCTTTTCTTCCGTATTGCAGCTTGTCTGTGGGGCATAGGTTCTCATAAACATCTCTTTGTTAATATCCAGCATCATCCAGATGTTTCTGTTTCATCATGCTTCCTCTCTTCCAACATGCCTTTCTTGACCACATCAGGATTACAGGATTTTGCCCCCCATCTACTCCCATGAAAATCATTTAGAAAGTTAACTATTTAGCAAACTGTTAAGGGGACTGCATCTCTTGCATCTCCTGCATCTCCTGCATCTCCTGCATCTCCTGCATCTCCTGCATCTCCTGCATCTCCTGCATCTCCTGCATCTCCTGCAT
>JAAAKL020000050.1:32717-58034 GCA_010016065.2 Carybdea cf. marsupialis auct. non (Linnaeus, 1758) | reverse complement strand
CTCCTGCAGCTCCTGCAGCTCCTGCACCACAAACAAAATTAAGAACGAAGTTGTTGTTCCATTGACTTTTGTTAAAGACTCTTTTAAAAACATATGCTCTTACTGACATCAGAATCAGAAACATTTATTTGCAAATTTATTAAATTTGGAAAAATTGTTATTTTATCTCTGGATTAAATCTTACGCCGAAGTTTCTAGTTACAAGGTAGTCCCAAAGCTAGCCCAAACCACTTCCTTGGGAGCAATTCGTGTATCTATCCCTTAGGATTAGGCTATATAGCATGGGCGTAGATTGTTGGGGGAAGGGGGACTAAATCCCCTTTGCTTAGAAATGTCATATTATCCACGTTTAATCCTTTTGTCCCCTCTCCCAACATTCTTACAGCGATCTCCGCCCATGCTATAAAGAAGAAATTTTGGGCATTTGCTACTCCTAATTCCGCGAAGCAAGCCGATTCTGGCTAGACCCGCTTTTTAAAATATTTACGTTACTCACTACAGGACCAAAACTAAATATGCATTTTGAGGTCTGTTTAGCGAGAGAAGCAACTGCATGTATATGGAGAGAGCATCCATCATCCCCCACCCCAAGGATCTTCCTTGGAATCGTACTTGTTACAAGAATACTTGCAGAAGTTATAAGGATAGTATGATGTTTTTTATGTAAAAAAATTAAGTATATATCATTTACAATTACACAGGGGTGATTCTAATCGTATCAAAATGATCCAATTTAAGAGAAGAGTTCATTAAAACTTAGTTAAATATCAGTAAAAAAATAGACCATAGAACATTGGCAGGTCTAGACTTTGTAAGGAGCCGAAACCTTCGTATGCTGCTTAGGTTTCTTCCTTATTTGACTCCCAAGGCCAAAATTACATATATGGCTTTCCTATGCACTTTATAATGGATATGACAGAAACGCTTATCAAAGGCAAAAATTTTATGGCGTTTACAGACTTTCGTATTATCATGCTATTACTCTGAAAATAACATCTGCTGTCAAATTTGTATCAGATATTTCTTCCAACCAGTCTGTACTCTGTAACACCATATGTAAGTAAAATTACTACTGTCTCTGTAATAGCTTGTCCTATGAACCAGCGTTGTCATCCGACAAAGTCTACTAGCCAGCGAGATAAATCGAAGATGAACTTGAATAACAATTTGGAAACAGGGAAAACAATTTCTGATATATTAAGTAGCAATGATAAGATGGCTATTTTCTTTGTTAAACATTGTCAAGGTCATCCTTTCAAACACTCTCAGAGGAATGGTGACATCGTCATTGCTGTTAAAACAGAACCCACCAAACGTTTACGCACCGCAATATAACCTTACAGATGAAAGAACTTACCCTATGTATGTATGACACATTTTCTCGTGGTCACACTATGCCAAATTTTTATGTAAACACCTCCACTCCCAGAAGTAACAAGGCCCTATGGTTTTTAAAGAGCATCAATAAATTTGGGCGCTTATGCCCTAGAGTAGCTACACTAAAGACAATGTGTTGCTCTGAAAGCTTATCATTTTTAACACTCTCTTCTTGATACCTCTATGTAACTTTTAATGGGCTTTAAGTAGGCGGATGGGCAGAATGGGAGTCCTTAAATGGTGAAGTCACAAGGCACAGAGATGCTAGTCTTCAAAACTGCGTGGAGCTGGACGCCATAATCTATGGATGGAAGATTGTGAGCTAATGTGACAGTTAGCGAAATAGAGAACGTTATCATCGGTTGAATATACCGCTGCTACACTTATGTACAATTTCTGGCAAATTTTTCTGTCCGCTGTAAAGTTATTTTTCTTTCTGCAATTTCTTTCCCCTGTAATTAAGGTACCATCTGCTTCTTTAAGAGTAAAAATTTGTTGCTTGAAGCATTTTTAGTTGGTTATTTTGGCTGGAACATATCAAAACATATTCTTTTCTAGTTATGAAGTCAGAGCTTCTCCAAGTCCACTTTTTTGTAGGTCTTTCCTTGAAGGTTTTCATGATATACAGGTACTTAAGTTCACACTACTCAAATTAGAGTATGTCCTATGGCTTTCCTAATTCCACAGCCAAACCTTCAAACTCTCCATTCATACATTTCTTGTTTCCTGACTGCAGCATCCAAACTTTCAAGCTCTCTATTCGTTTATTTCTTGTTTTCTAGCTGATGCATGACTCGATCTCTCACGCAAATGGTAGAAACAGTTTGATTTGGGTTCTCCGCGAAGAGATCGGTTGTTATAAGCTCCAATCCATAGTCTGGTTTTATTTGTTTCTCATTGTTTACGGCAGATGTGATTCCTAACACCCTATGCTCCTTCCAGATCACCATTGCCACCCAAACAAGATCTATTTAAGCTGCTGGGGACTGCTGGCCGGTTATTAGTAGTTGTGGTCATGCGAGGTCTTTTGCCATACTGTACCTACGCTAGCATTGTACTTCTTGGTGTTCTCTTGTCTGCGTTGCCTCCTGATATTCCGACTACCAATCAAGAGTTTGAGCTCACTCTACTCAATCATTTTTAAAATGAAACTATCACTAGCAGTACTTACCTATCCTAAGTGTTTACTACCAACCATTGGTCTTCAAAACTCATATGCTTGCCAGTAGCTTAATCTCCCTTCGATGACATGACTTCTAAGGCACTTCATCAGCATGCACAAATCCTGCTGTCGTTGGTTTTTCCGTAATCCTGGCACACGGTTACTTAACAGACGCTGAAAGCCACAGCCGGCTGAGTCCGAGACTAAACTATATCCAGCGTACCTAGGAGCTTTCAGAAGTTTAACTAATTTTACTTGCTATTGCCATACTAACAACGAATTATCTAAAGAACGTACATAAAATGCTTCTTTCCCCTTGTTATTTTGGGTTTTACTTCAACAATAAAGATACCATCATGGTCTATATTATGTATTTATGGTGAATCAAACCAGAGTCAATCCATTTACCATGATCAAACTAAACGACCAGTGAAAAGACAAAAATACAACACAACACTTTCGACTTTTGTATTTGTATTATAAGTTTTAATTATGTCTTTAAGATTGTGGTTGAGCAGGGTCTAGCATCGACCAATTTGACATTAGATTCCACATTTAACTTCGACTCAATGTACTGTCAGCGATTATGTCAGAGATTATGAAACACAGTTTTAAAATCTCTGGTATTATTGATACTGTTACTGCCTTTGTAAAGCTTTTTTTGTTGGGAGCCTTTTATTTGGCACCCTTACCCAAACCCCGTCTGCATTTTCTGTTTAGCAACATTTTTCAAATCAATCCAGATGATTTCTTCACTCAGCTAAGCCTTTTTGCATTAGATTAAACGCCACATATGATGACTTCAAACTCATCTTTTGTACACATATTACATACAACATTCATCCTTTAAGAGTTCTAAGTTGATAAGAATATTTTAAATGGCGAGCAGTGGGTAGCGTATCCTTTACATCCAGGGTGTGATGGGGGAGATGTTGGATGACGAAAGAACTTAATTGCCAATCGGTCTAGGCATTACCGAGAAAAAAGCAAACTGTCACTTATATTGTCAATTCGAGACAGCACTTCCATAATTTTTTCCAATCTTATGATGTAAATGAGTGTTACATTGTGTTGTTATTACTATCGATGGGAAGCAACCTGCGATACTTGTATCGATTGTGAGAAGATTTCTTCAATAAAAGTTCTTGGCTAGAGGTGGTACACTCTCACTAGGTATACTAGGTATATTCCAACGGATTGTGCTGCAGCAAGAACCATTGGCAGTATCAATTTCTCTGAAATAGCAAGGGATAAGATTCTCATCAAATCATCGAAGATATTTGAAAATGATAGTACAAGGCAAAACATTCCTTTCTACTTCGGACAACTTTAACGGAATTTTTAGAGAGCAAAATATTCCATGGCTCTGAGCAATGCAGAGAACTCATTTGTTTAATCGATCCCTCTCTACCAAAGCTACCTTGGACATTTGGACTTCTAGATACCCCGAGAGTTTCAAAATTATCCCACTTTGAGTGAAGAAACACTACTTCCCTTCACCTGACGTTATTCTGTAAGCCAATTTATGTTTGCAACATTCCAGTGGCGTCAGAACTTGTTTACAGAAATACAAGATAACCCTGTTCACTCATATCCAAAGCATTTTCCCCTCGGTTCCACAATATCAAAGCTTTTCCTTTTAATTTCAGATGATAATGGTCCCTTTAATCCTCGCTTTGGGTACCGGAACATGCATTACCGTAAATCATCTGGGATTCAGCATAGTTCCTTAACCCACTGTGGGCTTTATATTGCAGCAACAAGTTTACAATTAATCGAAACAGAAAAACGTCAGTGACGATCATTTTACTTTGTCCTCTTTGATTTTACTACCAAGAGTAATATTCTTTAAACGACCTTTGTAGTGCGTTCCAGATCATTAATTATAGAATATCTTATTGTCCTTTTTCATTCTCCCTGAGATAGGACCGATTTCTAGGCATTAAACTTATTTGGTAAGAGGATTGAAAGCCAGGCGACAAAGAACAGAGCTAAGAAACCTCTTATTTTTCAACAAATTATTATCTACGTCGTATTAAGCGTAGGAGAACTGTTTGAATCTATAAATTCTAAATTTATATCTCCATAATCTCTATTCTCTCGATCTTCGAGTTCGCGCGCTCATTTGTTCATTTCAAGCATGACGGATTTTATTATTTTTGTAGTTAAATTGATTACTTATCTTCTAAGCTTCTTTTAGTAGTTGACTTCAGGTTTCACAGCAACATGATCGCCAAGTCATTCTGACCTTCGCGTAAACATGCACATGCTTTCTAAGCATGTGCCACAAGAGGGTTGGAGAACTGGACGGCGAAACATTTGCTTTGGGTGAGTTGAGCTTTCACGGTCCCAAACATATTTCGACGGATATCAGGTAAACGTGAAAGCAGTTGAGTTATGGAAAGCCTGGCATCCTAAGTTCTTGCAACTATCAGTATGGAAGCCCCAAGATCGGTGTTACTTACAGTGAGGATAAGATGAATCTCTGTGGACTACACATTTACCTTGGACAATCCGCACGGCACCATAATGGTCTAAAAGCAGTCAACAGACAAGTATCTGTTTATAAGGCTAAAATAGATAGCAAGTCTGACTTTCTTTATACTAAAGGTTATACAAATTTCAATGCCTAACTACAGGAAGACAGCCACTATCAATCCAAAGTCAATATAAATTCACATGCCGGTGAGCAAACCCTGGCTTTAGGGCCAAACCTGGCCAGCGAGAAAGTGTTTTTAGCCGGCAAAAGATTTGTGTTCTCAGTATCATAACATGTATGTGTGTGGTCCACTTGAGTGATCGAAATAAAATCATTTGGCGACTTCAAACTATTAGCTCATCTGCTTCCCTCCACTTTTAACTTGCTGAAGAAAATTTGCCCATATTTTAGTCACGTTTGCTTACTTTTTCTTTCTGCAGCTCTTTAAACTGTAAATAAAGTCGCTTTCCAGCGAATTGCTCCAAGGATTCGACATTTTCTCGACTACTTCCAAAAAGACGTCTCTGTGACTCTTAACGCAAAGTTAAGAAACACAACATTTCAATTTGGTCATAACAATTTTTAGTGAAATTCTGAAGATTCCTTTTCGTCGTGTGAGTTTTGTGGACTGATTGCAGTGACTACTGTTTTTGATATTTGTAAAAACATTAGCAGCTGTCAGAAATTTAATTCTCGCCTTGCATTGCGGCATCGTGTCCAACACTGAATGTGTCAATTTTCTACTCGATTGTCCAACATGGCAATCAATGCATTGCTTTGAAAGAAACAAAAACTTGATGATGAAAAACGCAAACTTTCCTGACTAATGCACTAAGAGATATTGCTTTTGTTCCGAAAGGAAATTGCTCATTGCAACTTATTTGCAAGGTAGGGCCTACTTTCAATGATTAGATATTAGTCGGCAATTCCAGGCGAAGCATAATATATATCATGTTGGGACAACAAATGCTGAAGAACAAACAATGCGATGGGAAGATTATTAAACAACAAAATGTATTTTCCATGAAAACATCTATTGGAAACATAATAATAGAGAAAATGAGTTTACATACGAACGTTTTATTGTTATAAAGTTGCTGACATGTAGTCTATAACCGTTTTCTGATGCTGACTTGATTAAAACATGCATGAAAATCACAATACGCATGTTTAAGGAACAGCTATTGGTGTGCAAATGATGTCCATCTATCGCAGCGAGCTATATTGTGGACATTATAATCGAGGACGTAACACGTAAAGGGGACATTAAAATAAGTATTAAGAAGTGTTTGGTTAGTATCATGTGGTCTGGATGGACGTACTACCAAAGTCGACATAGCTCGGCTATTAAAATGGATCAGGCGATCACTGAAAACTTTCTCGTCGTAGAGGATTTGCTGACATGTAACCCGATTGAGGGATAAAACGAACGAATCAGACATTCTGGAGTGCATAAATGCAGGGTACAGTCAGTACCTTTTGCACTGCCCTTTGAATACGTTGCTGGAATAAAAATGGATGGAATATCAGCTATTATGGAGAAACACTCCGGTCTCGTGTCTTTATTCGATGAAAAGTGGTACGACGTTGGATCCAATATAGTCTGACAAAATTATGTACCATAGTATGTGAAGATGAAAGATATTGATATATAAATAATGAGGCGAAAGCAGCGAAAGTTATTTTAGGCCTTTACCTAAATAATGGAGAGTTTTATCCAGTTTCTTTAAATATATGGAGTGTAGGTATAATGTACACCCATTTTTCCAAGAACATGTGAAAGGACCAAAGCTTATGTGCTAAGGTTTTTAACAAGGCTTAAAAATTCCTCTCTAGCTTCTTACTTATAAATGATATAAATCCTTCGTGTTCTTGATAACCTGGTTCCGAAATATCAGTTTCCTTAGTTTTCCCACGGATGTAGACAGATCGGAAATATTGAGAAACAGATATTAGACTTTGGATGTAGGTTGAGCTCAATTGACCCAGTCCTTTCTCTACGGTTGAGCCAGCACTCTATTTCCATTTCACTACTGTGCTATTCATAGCCCTATTAGCTATGAGATATCTTTAGTGTTAACTCAGTGTAAGCCTTACCGTCCTTGAGATTTTCTTCCCTCTTATCATTTTTAAAGAATTACATTTTTCTAAGCTATGTTCTTAAAAACAAATTAAGTGTATTACTGTGACGTTCTTTATTAGAAAGATTTAAATGTAATAAAGCGCTTTCGTGAACTGCTTCATGAAATTCACAGACTTTTGGGTATGAAATTAAAGCTAATTCTAGGGTTACAAATGTTTAAATGTGTAGCTTTCCTGCCTTTTCTAGTGGAATTCTGGAGCATTTTTTAATCAATTTGATACGAAAAAGGCCAAATGGTCTGCTTCATTGCTCTTTGTAGTCCGTAGTGAACACACGCACCAAATGATATCTCAGAGGGCCTTGAAATACTGGGTGTTTAGCGGAAAGGCTTCACAATAAGGTTCACAGACGTCTGGAAGCTGGCTCCTTTGACATTTGACGTTTATATATTGCAGATAACGTTTCAAGTGAGCTCAAGTTCCAGTGTGAGTTTTGTATACATTGGGTTTGACAATTTAAAATAGTATCGAGTTTTACTCATATGCATTAGATGGAGAAGTGTTTGCAGCGATGTGCCTTTTTCTAAGGGCGAAGCCATCTGATTCGGGGAGGCACACCACATAACTTGGAGCCATTTTAGTGTTTAGTATATTAGAGTTGCAAGAGTTTCTATGGAGACGTTCATAAGCGCTGGGGGAGGGCTTCTTTCCCCTAGGCCCCCAAGTGGACTGGGCCATTGCATTTTTTCGCGGATAAGGTTGTCTCGTTTTGGAATAACTTGCCATTACAAGCAGTTTATTAAAGGAAAACTGCAAATTCCAAGCTTAGTTTATACATGACAGATGATTAATTCATGCAACGTTTGTGTCGCCACCACTTCATTAAAAATAACATTTCCTGAACAAATCAAAGAAGATCAACAGCTTTATCGGTCTCATTGAAATTCTTCAAACTTTTGTTTCCTGTTTGTATTTTTTTTCTTAATACTTTTTCAAAATTGGAATCATTCTTATGCAAGACGTATTCCAATCGAGATTGTTTTATGTTCAAAAAGGAAATTTATCAGATTGATCTTTCTTGTTCCTCTTTTTATAAAACTACTCTGATTTGGACCATCAGTCATAAACTTTGTTCACTCATGGTATGCAGACTGTAGACCAGTGTGTCGTCAAGCGCCTGTTTAGCCCTGTAATAATCATAGGTTTGAAAGGGAAACAAACGATTATAAATTTTTTAGTTCTGAGGACTAAATAGCTAAGAATATCAGTAAATGGAGATCTTATCCTTAATTATAAGTCCATGGTGGTTTTACCGCATTTCAAGGGTGTATTTGAACGTCTCCCTCTTTGAACGAAGGAACAAGGAGTCACAGATGTGCTACTGTATTGCTGTCGACAATATAAGTAAGTCACCAGTAATGCAAGCCAACAGACGCACTATTAAATTCTCCAGGCTCGATGCAATGGCTTACAGTATCCTCAGGGGTGTAAAGGGTTTCTATTGGAACGAAAAGGAGTAGAATACACGAGGGAAGCGAAAATCACTATGTAGATATACTCTATATATTTGTAATAAAGGCAATTCAGAATGGTATATTAGCAGCAAATGGAAGCATTTTACATCAAACCTCATCAAAATATACCAGTAGAGAGCAACGAATAGGCATTCCTGAAGTATGTGTGACCGAAAGAACAAGAATTCGACGGAAAAAAGAGTTTCCTAACTGAACTTCATCAACGTGTTGTTTCACTAAAGTATTAGGATGCCGCCGTGATCTAGTGGTTAAGGAATCGGACTCACATGCCAGAGGGTGAGGGTTCCAATCCCGCCTAGCCCCATATAAAGACTATCGGTTGGAGAGAAAACAAGAGACCATCCCTGTAGATGTGCTTTCTCCCAAGGACATTGCTCACTCTGGCTGGACAATAGGCTACGCTCGAAATCGAGTATGCCACCAAAAAAATTAGAATGGAAAATTCACTCTTCCTGTTGGATAACAGAGGGAATAGTGATTAACATCCAGTGACGAATCTCATTTTAAAAAGATTTGTATATCTTATTCAAAATGATCTTTCGAAAGGTTTTTTAGAAATACATCTGTACAGTGATACGTTCTTTACAAATACCAATATCAACAATCCTTTTATTTGTTGTGAATATCAACTTTTAATCAAGAGAAAAATAATTCACCTTTAGAGAGAACCTATCCTTCCTATGTTCGGTATTAAGTTACAGTATATGTGTAACCAGGGCTTAACAATGCCTGATGTCCTTTTTCTACTTCGTTCTACGTTTGGAACACACTCGACGCATATGAGCTTATCTACTATACAAACCGTTTACTTGGCTTCTCAATACAATAAACTTGGGTTAAGGTAGCCATTTATTCTTAGCCTGATCTTTGACCACTAATTCACCAAGGTCAAATTTTGATAGT
Organism: Carybdea cf. marsupialis auct. non (Linnaeus, 1758); assembly: GCA_010016065.2. NCBI lineage: Eukaryota > Metazoa > Cnidaria > Cubozoa > Carybdeida > Carybdeidae > Carybdea > Carybdea cf. marsupialis auct. non (Linnaeus, 1758). The sequence goes on along the minus strand of JAAAKL020000050.1, from coordinate 48,496 downwards.
GTAAGCTCATTTAAAAGCCTAAAGCCACAAAACACGATGTAGAAAGAATGTGATATTGACATGATACGATTTTTTAAGTTGTATGGATTCATTAGATATCACTTATTCATGCAAGTTACAAGTCATTTTTGTCTTTTGTCACCTTTAATAGATGCCTACCTTGACGGGTCTTCCTACTTATCTTCTAACTGCAGATTGAACGATATCATAGCTAATTTATCATTCGGGCATTAACTACGGTGCAAAGTGCAACATTAACTGAGGAAACACTGCTTGTGCTTTCACAATGACCGACTCTGTTCAACAACAGCTGTAACAGGTAGAACACCAGAAAAGTAACATCCTATTTCAAATAAATTTCTCCAGGATTTTTTCCCTTCTTGGTCAAAAATTAGCTGGCTAGTTCTGGTTTCTTGTGTGTTTTTCTTTTTGGAGGCGTGTGTGTGTGTGTGGAGGAGGGGGTGCACTTTTCCTATGATAACCAGGCCGTTCTGACATATGGCTAAAATGTTCTGACGCAGTTTGGCGCTATAGAGCATACCTGTACGTTTACGTTGTGCCGCCTTAGTTACAAGGAGTGCTCCCAATTTTTAGATCCTTGCTGCAGGCCTGTAAAAATGACCTGCACTGCTCTTTCTTATATAATATCTCGAGCACAACCACAATTATAAAGGTATCAAGTGTGGAAAATACAAGTGTATTTTTTTGCTCTTGCCACCTTTTGTCAACGCCAACTGTGTATCAGTGTCACTTTCGTCATTCTACTATTTTCTTGGGAAACGCTGAGTTATTAAAATCATGTATTGCAGAAGAAGGATCCAAAACACATATGATCAACGAAAAATAGAATATTTTGTAACACTGGTTGATTTGCTGCGCCGAGTTTCCTGGGAAATCCACAGACACTGCACAAGAACACCTTTGTTTCCAATACCAACACACTCTTTTATTAGAATGTTGTTCTACAGTGGAGAATCATATTGGCGTTCATGAACGAAAATGATTCTTGTAGTAGGGTTGCCAGAGAATATCTAATACGTAAGATATTATTAGTAAGATGTTCTCTGGTGTTGACGGGTTTCGTCGCCCAAATCTTGCGCAATATCGCCCAATACTTCACTTTTCATACGCAAGACATGGAACACTGAGTTACAAACAATGGATTATTGACTGTCGATTATGAAATCGCCCAAGATTGCACCACTGCATTTTAGCTGCAGCTCTTGTTGTTGTTATGTTTATGAGTGCTGTCATTTGTAAATCCATGACTGTGACCATGATCTGGGTCGGCCTTTTCGAACACAGCTTTAGTATCGTACTGCGTCGTGCTTTATTATGATCATTTTAAGATTGTAGCGAAACACGTAAGGCACTGAAACATTTAATTGAATAATAACAGGAAACGCAGTATGTAGTTTTCCTGACTTCAAAATTTGCAACGTCATAAGCACCCGTGTGGCTAAGACATCCTTGGGTTGGAAAGAGGCCATGATTCAAGCCAGAACTCATCCCGAGATCAAAACAATCACAAATAGACATGGACAAAAATAACCTTGTGATCTATTTTTAGGAAAGTCGCTGAGTGAAAATATTACTCCTGTTTCAGCGGAAGCTTGGTAGGATTGCCAGAGGATATTGGCACAGCCAAACAAAGTCACGTGACTGTAATCATGCTTGGAATTATTAGCTGATCATCTACATAGCAAGCATTGTTGCCCGTGAGCCACTGCGATCGTGCAAGAGTCTTGTTGTTGGAATAAAACACTCAGCAACTGCTACTTCATCCTCAATGGCCTCCATGAACGTTCATTTGTGCGTGCAAAGAACACATAAAAACTGAGTAAGAGAGATATAAAACATTGAAGTGGACTATCCCAGAACGGTTCTGTGTCAGGGCTAACCTTCTCGTTTCTCAGGTGTTATTTTAAAAATTATCCTAACAGATTTTCTAGTGCAGAGCAATTAGACAAGTATCTTAATATCGGAAAAATTTAAGTTCGTCATTATGAGTTAACAAAGAAATAACTTCGAATAACTTCGATCCGAAGCATTTAATGTCATGATTTAATGTTTAGAGATGACTCTTACACAGTTTATTTGAAAGCTTTAATAGAGGAAACATGGAAGTATTTTAGTCAAGTCAAACGTTTTCATATAAGGAAACCCTGTTGTCGGTGGTTTGTCTAGGTTAAGAGCTCGTTTATTACAATTTTAACATAGGCCTACGGTTTTGCCTTCTTGTTTGGAGTGGAAAATGCTCTGATCAAGGCAATACATATACATACATGTTTATAATAGGAGAGATAGTAACATGCCCTTTTCCACATGTTCTTAGGTGTTCTTCCACTTCCAGCCCTAATCAGGTTGCTGGTGGTGATGAGAATTCGGGATCGACCTTACTACTGCACTATTTAGTGCAATGGTAAAGTCTTCGTTTTCGGTGTTGGAGACCCTGGCTTCGAACCCCGTCAGCGCCATAAGCACTTCATGCTTATTGAGTTATATATATGTTAGATATATATATATAGATAGATATATATATATATATATATCACTTTTTAACAAAGAGTGCTTCCTCCGGGAGACTAATTGTACCTCTAAACACATTAGGGGAAAGCAAGCAGAAAAGTCTCTTTGAGTAAAGCAGGCAAAACTATTTCAAATTCCTCCCAGTCGCCTCTGGTCCATACACGAATATAGATACACAAATAACAATTTCAGCATGCAGAATGAGGTGCCGCCTCAAGATATGCAAGTATCACTTTTTAACGCATCCCTGTAAAACACGCGTGTAGCATGTCTTGACATAATGTTACCCTTCGTTGATCTTGGAAAGGGCTTGAAATCCATTTCAATTATATGACTTTCAGGTGTATCCGAAGAGCGTCTTGGCTAGTCTCTTTAGATAATTTCGTATATACTGCACTTGATTTGGTCTTGCAGGCCTCTCACTTAAAGGAGTGCGACCACACGCATGCCTGCGCACACGTCCAAAAGACACTCACGAAACCCTGAGGAGTGCGATAGGTTGAACATTTCTGCAGCTTATCCCACAACCTTTGCCTTTAATGTTTCTTCTATAAGATACAATTCGTATCGATCCTACTCCTCGTTCTCTCTTAAGTTGGCGACGTTCTGGCTTAGGTGGGTGTCATCACAGCTCTCACTTTTGACTCGTGTGTTGGTTTTTCACTTAAACCTACCATGGAGTGCCAATCTAAATCAGGGATGTTCAATAACAAGACGGTTTAAAAATTACTGGAAGAGTAATAGGTATCGTGTTATTAACAGAGGAATTGGGGAAGCAGCATATTTAAGTAATTTTTGTTAACTTTGTACTTGGGGTGTGTAAGAATAGCCCTTTGAGTTCAATGCCTTTACGTTCCTGTAAGCAAGGCTCGGGTTGGAAGATCGATGTCGCTTCAGCTATCGGCAAACATCTTCTTTTGAATAGTTTCTGCGCCGATAATTACACCGATTCCTGTTTCTCGGTTTTAGCTCGTGCCAGGTCCAGTCTCCATCTCCGAATTTGGAGGCCGCATTCATTAAACAATTGAACCGCGATTTGTGCAGACCAAAGAAATTTGTATTTATCACAAGACTATTTTAGCCTTGTACATTCTTCCATATGTTTTTTTTATACTTTATATTTCTGTTGGAATGTACTTCTTTATTCCAATTTTCATGTATTTCGTTCGCTCGGTAACGCTTTTGTCTAGCTACTATATCTTGGTTAAATGGACAGCAACTCATGGTCGCTGATTAGGTCCTGGAACATGCTTTTATAATTGCCGTGGAAAAAATCTGTGTCTGTGCAGTCTTCAATGTATATATCTAACTTGAATATACAAAAATACGAAATATTTAGCAACTCCAGGAAAGATCGTTATAGGAGAAGGAAGACTCTTCGTTACCGGTCCTGTTTTCCCTACCAACATGATCTATTCCGGAAAGTCATTTCTTCTTTGTAGGGTGCGGTTTTTCTCAATTCCGCAGCATTTCAAGGTAAATGTTTTACCAGTAGCGAAGATAGCGAGGGAACAACGTGAAGACGTAAAGCGACTCGGACCCTTTAACTAGCCAAAACCTTTCATTAAAGAAGGGATATCTCTTATGCAAGGTAGAGGCTGTTTTCCTAAATACGTGTCACTGGATAAGTAACGTGTCGTCCGCACTGCAAAATATGGTATTCACTAACCTATGACATCAAATTACCTAGAGAAAGCTTCTGGGGTTGCTTTCAGGAGTTGGCAACTTAAGCTCTGGGTTCCGACGTCAATTCTGGGTTTCAAAGAGTGCAACTATCTTATCATGAATTTGGACTCGTCCAGATCTGACATTCGACATGCACTACACAAGTTAAGCTTGATTCATAATCATTCGAAAGCTCGAAAACTCTTCAACGAAGTAGGGATATGTAGGGACAAGAGTATACATATGTTAACTAGCATCAGCTTAGTTAAAGGCCAGGATGATCGATAGTTGGTACTCCCCTAAAGGAAGAAGTTCAATCCAACGAGATGCTTAGGCCGATTTTGTAAACCATCTGCTGAATATATATATATATATATATATATATATATTCTAGCCTAATCTAATGCTTTCACCCTGCTCTCCTAAGGTCTGGAAGATCTATGTAGGTATTACTGTTCATAGTTTTCCTTCCTAAAACGTCCAGGCTCGCGTAGTACTCTCTCTCTTTCTGAAAAAAGGTTACCTAACTGTTTCAAACGGAGACAAATGTAAAGGTTCTGTCGCAACAGCGTCATGTAGGAAAATGTTGTGGAATCAATTTTTGCATCGCTCGCGAAAGTGTGCCAGAATTAGCAGTTGTATTTGAGAAGTATCATGCAAAATTCCCCTTCGGTTACACATTTGCATAGGGAAACATCATACTGGGTCCCAGGCTCCTCTCGACCCACCTCGTCCTGTTTTGATGAATTACGTCATCTGTTATCTGAGAACGCTCTGAAAGATATCCCAGACTTTAATGGAACGGCTTGACACAACCACAGTGGTACCCAGAGTTAAAAATCATTTTACTGAACCATTCGTCGTTCGACATGATGTGACATTGACTTTCTATTTAGAGGTAGAAATTGCTAAGTCGTCATTTTTTATTCAAACTTATATAGGCCTACTGTCGATAGAACATTGGCCAAAGTCCTTATTGCTTCTAAAGTTTACGTTGTAGTTTCAGGTTTCTTAATATGAACTGAGTACTAAGGAAAACCGTGTATCAAGTTACATCCCCGGATTTAGCAACATACGCCTCTTATTTCTAGTTTGAGTTTATCAGGCAGGCATAGTCAATGCTTTGACCTTTAATGCTACTGTATTTTAGTTTAAAGAAACCGAAAACTCAAATGCTTCGACCGGAACGTATGCCTAGGATTTTGGTACTTCAATTCACCCGTCAATGTTTTAGATCTGGCATTTGTATCAAAAGATGTTTGGTGAGGTAGCTGCCGTTAGTTAAGGTAGATCTTCAATTAAGCACGGTTACAAGGCTACAGAGATTATGAAATGAAAGAGGAAATTGCATAGCAATTACAAATAAATGAGAACACCAAAGTTACTGTATGAAATAACAAACGATATCTTCTTTCGATTAAATTTATTCATTAGCTTTCAATGTTGACAAACCAATGCCATTTTATTCGCAGATAAAATGTCATTGTGACAAACATCATCTTCAGAGATCTTATGGAAGATTGTTATAGACGTTTCATACAATGAATTGAAAAGGAAGGTACAGATTATGTACAAGGGAAACAGAATCAGGGAAACAAGGTGAAAGGGGTACAGTGAATAGAAAGAAAAAATAAGTGTAAAGTATTTATTAAATGTCAAACACAGAAACAGGAAAAGATGCATAAAGTTTGGTAGATTAATGAGCACATTATAGTTTGTATTTGTACCTAGGCAATTCACAACTACAGTGGTTTTGGTGTGTCTTACATTGGTCACCCAATACAGTATATTCAGAACTATAAGGGCCATGCATTTTATTTGAATAAGGGCGACACATAACTTATTCCAGGGATTTAATTTCTCTGGAAAAACATCAGAATAGGCCTGAATTGATATACGTACTATTCTCCGTATCCCCTTTAAAAGCTTTCTTTTTTTATTTATCCGAACTAAAGGAGCTGGTGGTTTTGCACGTGGTACCAGAAAAGAATGCAAGGAACTATTATATGAAAGCACTGGCATGGGCCTGTTGTAGTTTTCTCTTACACCCTCAGAATAACAATAGCTTCTAAAATTGAGAAATATGGGAGGAAGGCCAAGATTACCATTTAATGCATCACTCTCAGAAAACTGGCGGACCCTAGTTGGCGCAAAGCGCCAGAAAAATTTAGTTTACGGCTCTGAAATATCCGTTTGTTAATGGGGAAGAAATACGGAAAGATCAGGGAAGCAGAGTTTTTTCCTTTCCTTTCCTCCTTATTTCTTGCCTATTTTTGAAAATGCTCAACGCTATTTGCCCGGACATTGACCATTGAATGTTACTTTCCGTGTCCTTCAAGTGCAATTTTGTTGTTCAGCATTGTCGTTGTCAACGGAGTCTCACTTTGAAGTGCAGGGAGCTCGACGAACCCTGTTTGTCATTCCCAGGCTATTTTCGCGGTGGAATGCTGATGGGAGTTTTCTTGAGCGATATTCTGTCGGAAGTTGAGAAGACCTCTACGTTTAGAGTCGCCCTCCTCATAGCTTTGACAAAGACCAATGTAAGGACTTTTTACTTTCATTCCTTTGAGGACTCTTAATTTAAACAGTCTATCTGGTCACAGACACCACTTATTCGTCGTTCATCATGGCTGAGGGAGAGCTCAACGTGGATAGTCTTATATCGCGACTTCTGGAAGGTAGGTCATGTTATTCGAATTTGGCGTTTGTGGTATATAGGAAGATTTTTATTATCTCTCGTAATTTACAACATGGTCATTGCTCTTAGGCTTCTTCGCCTGGTGACTTTGAGGGTATTCCAAATCACACTAATAAATGCGGCTGAGCTTGGCGCCAAAATTTGTAACCTGCTTTCTGGTGTGTTGCTTGAACTCGGGTCTAATTTTTGCGTTGTTCAGGATAATTGTTTGCGCTAACGTCATTTCTATTATTGCAGATTTCTATACAGCAAAAACTGCTCCTTGTATCAGGCCCTTAGATGTTTAGGTTGGTAAGTTAAAGAAAGTTTAGGCTAAAATTTGACGTTTTGATTCTGAGTCCAGTTTAGAGTTATGCTATTGTTACCGAAATTTGCGCGTTTTGCTCTAGGAAAGAATAACATGACAGTTTTCATTTCATGCCATATGTCCACATTGTTTCATCGTTCACTGCGATTTGGAAACGTGCGAAGTTTGTTTCTTTGCCTGACGATAGCCTTAGCCAAGGAAAACTCAAGGTGTTGATCCATGATACGAAGGAAATGTTATAATTCTGGCTGCTTTTTGAGAGCCGGTACGGTAACAGTGGTGTGTGTGCAGTATATTTTTAGATGATGGGAGACGATCTAGACTCAAATGACGAGAGTCTAGTTTTCAATTCTTCGCACAACTGCAATACAAGCTTTTCTCGTAGCAACTCGATATTACTAAGCGTATATTCTGGCGTTAAATTTCGAACGCAAAAAACTTTCTGTAGACGATCTCGAAATACCGGTTGCTTGCCTGACCCCAGATGATGGTGCTGGCTGGGTTTTTAAAATATTTAAAGATCAAACGTAACGAAAGAGTTTTTCTATATCAAGCTGATGTTCCACAGAATGTATAAATTTTGTGAAATGGAACGTAACGTAGTTCACAGACAGCCTTGCATAGGCACATGTGCACGAAGCTGCCACAACACAACTAGCTACGTTTGATAAAACTACGGATCCATTGATGCTTGGCCGCTCAAGGTTCAAACGTCGATTTAGACTGAAATCCTAGTTCTTTTCTCTTGTGCTATTGTCGTTAATAAAGTAGGCCATACAGAAGGAGAAATCGTTTCAGAGCTGCTACCCTCGACAGTGACGTCACCAGTATTCCGACGGTAAGCAGTGTCATATTGTGTAGCAAAAGCGTATTTCTAGCCATAACCATAGGTTTCTTAAAATCACCTTATCTAGTTTGTGCAGACTCAGCACTCTTACGTCTGGTGCGTAGTAGCCAGGTCAAACTATTCGATTTAGTTGTACTTATAGCGTTTGGACTTCAAGTCGTGCTTGCCAATAGTTAACAGTCCGCGTTTTTGTTTGAAATTATTTGCTATTGCTCTTGTATACGTTACTCATGTCGGGTATCATGTAGACTTTACAGTTCTCCATTGCCTTAGGTAGAACTGTAGATAGTTTAATTTTAAGCCTAACTGCACAATTAGATTTCATCAGTAAAAATGTGAATACGTACAGCACAGCTTTGATTACCTAAGCGTACGAAATTGCCAATTTCCTAAAAGTTATTTCCTAAAAATGAACTGTCATATTATTTTCTTTTGCTTGAATGCATGCACCTGCAGGGCTACAAACCCTGTTTGCCTTGTCATCACAAAGAGAAAAAGTTGCCCTTAGAAGACAAAAAAATCAATTGATAAAATGTTCTTCAAGAATTCATTGGTATTTATAGCAGAAAATGAGTAACCCAAAAACCATTGTACCTACCATGCTAACAAAAAGGAGGATAAACACTGATTTGTCAGTGTTTTCCAGTAATTAGTCTTGAGTTCATCACAGAAGGATTTTTGCATCTAGTTTCTGGCTTTATCAGTGTACCCAAATCCATGTCACCGGCTATATTGTGGAAGGGTTTATGGTTTTATTCATGGGTTTTTCAGTTTGTTCTGTACAGGATACCTTCTTTACAGAAATGGGAGGATAATTTTCAACCTTGCCCTGTGAGAACCTGAAGCCCCCCCCCCCTCTAGTTTATCTGGTTATAGCTAAGTAAATTGTGACAAATTGTAGGACAGATGCAAGCTTTGTGAATGCAAAGATAAAGAAAATAGAAATCTGTGCTATTAGCAGGAAGATGTTTATAGGAATGTTTTATGTTTGAAATTTATAAGGAACATGTAATTCATCAAATATAATTACAAACACCTTTTTTAAGGCAGAAAGAATGCTTTAAACGAAAGAGGTTTGCTGTAACAAAATTGGTTGCACGTAAACTAGAATTTATTGTCTCAACCACCAAGAACTAAATATCTAAATATCCATCCTGTACTTAGTTAAAGTAGTTGTATTAAGTTTCCAAATTTGCCATCCAGAACATGAATCAAGTACCCAAACCAAATAATACTGAAGAGTTGGAGAATGCTGACAGGGATATGTTGCTTCATGATATGTGTGTTTCTTGTTGTTTAAAAGAAAGGTTTTGCAAAGTAATCAGACACTGGTTCTTTTATGATACAGAGAAATTAATAGTGGTTGAAAGACATTATTAATGGAACTAAAATATGAGATCATAGAAAGTCTGGTTTGTGTCATTTAGCCATAGGAATTGACAAGTCTCTGATGATTGTCTGATTATGAAAGACTTTCTTTTGCTATTTTATTTCAACAAATCTATGCCTGATATTAGTACTACATAGAGTAAGCCTTAGCCAATTTGCCACTTGATCTTAAAGGTACATTATTATTAAGACAACTTTAAAATTTGATGACTTTGTGCAAGGTGTCATTTCAGCAACAAACATATAGAAACTATTTTGATAATTTTGTGTTTACTCTTAAGTCATGAAAAATAATAGAAGTGGGTGAGATAAATATGGAATGTTTCGGAGATTTTTGAGAGAATTTTGGTCAGAATAATTAAATGGGTTTGGTTGTGTTTTTCTTAACATTTTCAAAAAATTAAAAACAATCTCTATCATTTTAAAGACAGTTTTCATTATGGTCATAAAGAGTGTTGTAATGTAAGAATATAGCAGTAAGTTAGACTTGGTAAACGTTTGTTAAAACATGAAACAATTTTTAAAAGTAATAACTAAATATTTACAGAATAACCAACACCACAAAATGTATGTGAAAGTCAATAAATTTCTTACATTTCTTAAAACTAGATCTCTTTTCCAATGTGGCTCCACTTCCCTTGATGTTTTCCTTGTAAAAAGTAGCAGGCAATTGCTGATTGCCAAGGCATATTGCAAGGGCAATGATTGAACGGAGCAGGTGTAAGTAAATTCCTATCTCAACTTCAACATGCTATTCTGCTGTTTTAATTTATTGGGAACAGAACTTTTATGACTCTGTAGGCACTTTGCTAACTTGCAAATGGTGAGTTAGCAGAGGTGGATTAACAGAAAGGGAGATATTACAAGAATCTGGGGCTCTTTCAACCATATTTTGTGCTGACCATTATTTTATCTGTACTCTAGTGTTGCCTAGAACCTTAAAATATAGTAGTTCCCAATACAGTGAAGACGTTTTGTATATGGCTTTCCTTTTGCAATAATAAGATGAGAAATCTCATGCCAGTCTCATCCCGAGGTAAATGGGGAGTGTTATCTACCAGGAAGGGCATTCAGGACTTAACAGCTATACACTCCAAATACAACAAAACAGCCCTTAGCCTGCTACAGCCTTTAGATTGACAGAGTGTGTTAAGAATCTCCAGGCAGCACAACAAAAAATATCAGGGGCACAGGACACAGTACACAGGGAGCCATGTTAGGAAGAAGAAGAGGGGTGTTTGCAAGAAAAGGAGTTAGCATATGCTACATTCCATAGGTGCTATACAAGAGCAGTGGAACAATAACAGTTTGTACTGAAAACAAGGTACAAGTTATGGTATACTGGGAAAGTTGTAGGTAAAAATGGTGTTGAAGTGTTTGTTAAGCAGGGCCTTGTTGAAAATTTTATAAAGTAGTAAGTTTTATGGACAGAATGGTGAAGTGAAAACAGTTTTTTGCAAAGATAGTCTATATCTTCTCTATGGCTGCGCTGCCCAAGAAAAGGGATATTTTCGGAATATATGTGAGGAGGAGGAGGTAGCTAGAGTTCCAGAATCTGAGGGTCTGATGGCTCCACAGGATATAAATGATCACATTGGTAAGGACAGACTAGGATATGAAGATATGATGGGCTGTTATGGCTTTTGCACACAGAGAAGAGAAGGGTGATTCATGGTGGATATATTTAAGAGCCAACAGTTTAGTATATGCATGGTTTGTGCATATTTCAAAAAGGACAGAGAAAAGTATATAACATACAAGAGTGGTGATGCTCAGACACAGATGGACCTTATTCTCATAAAAAGGAGAAGATTGAGTGTGATAGACTGTAAAGCCATCTCAGGTGAGGCATGTCTAACACAGCACAGACTAGCAAGAGCATGTCTAAGAAATGGTAAATGTAAAAAGTTTGTAGACTGTCATCTGGGAGTAGGGGAAAGGGATGTAAAACAAAGTGGTGGAATGACTCTGTACATGAGAAATATAAAGGAAAACATAGCTGCATGTTGGCAACAATCACACAACTTAGTAGACAGACTGGTATACAAGTTGAAGTGTAAGGAAGCAAGGAGGGAGGTAGCAGCAAAGTTATTAGCATAGGAGCAATGGGGAGACAGTTTAAACATAACAGAGGGAAGGCAGAAGATGTTTAAAGAGAATGTTTAAAGTGAAGTTAGATAAGAAGATATATAAGGCTCTGATTAAATCAGATATGAAGATGGAAACATTGAGATGGAGGAGAGGGATGTGGCAGAAAGGTGGAGATTATATTTTTATAAGCTACTGATTGAACACCTGAACATGAGTCAAGATTGCAGGACACAATTTTATATGTCACAGAGGAAGTCATACCTCAAAAAATATGGAGAAAAACAAGGTAACAGGTCTATCTGGAGAGAGTAGTGATCTGGGAAAATATGCAGGACAAGTAGGAAGGTTGGCACTGTTGGGACAGAGAGAGGAAATGAATCTTGTGTATTGGAAGGATAGTTATACACTTCTACAGTACAAAGTACAGATTTGCTATAGTGGAGAGAGATAGTGTAGCTTTTGATTAAAAATCAAGCATGTGTATACCTATGTTGTTATATGGCAGTTAGACCTGGGCACTGAAAGAATAACTGGTGGGTGTACTGGTGGGTGTACTGGGATCTTGTAACAGAAAAATGCTGTGGTATATGTCATGTCACTTGGAAAGATGGACTTGGCAGTGTGGAAGGAGGGAGTTGGGCAGAGTCCTTCAGAAGAGAAGGTTTTGTCAGTTTGGGCATGAAGAGAGGGGGTTGATGCTGTGGAAGAATGAGAAAATGTAAAGTTCCAGGCTGAGGACTGCTAGGGAGACCTAGGAAGTCTTGGAGAAGGAATAAGGAGGATTATTGTAGGGAATTTGACCTAAGTAGGAAAACCACCTGGAATAGATGAAAGTGGAGGTTCATTTTTGCCTGTTACATCATGATAATGACAAACAAGAGTGAAAGTGTTTGAAAGTTAGGGATTTTGTATCAGTCACATGAGTAGGAGTTTATGCTGAGTGATAGGCATGCAAGTTGAATCATCAAAGAAATTGTCAACAGAACGTGTTTTTTTCTCACATTCTGACAGTGTTATTGTATTTATATTAACTCAGCCAAGTGTACCATTTCAACCAAACACTTTTCAGATAGCAGAGCTTTGACTTGACAAATATTTGTTACTAGCCATTACTAATTAGAATTTTCCATGTAAACTACACAGGATGGCAGGCTCTACTATTCTGGTGATATGAGGAATATATTTGTGTATGAATGCCCTCTGGAGCCGTGGCAATATTGAATCACCCTTGGTTGTTTTGTTTATGCTCCTTTTGCAAGAGCAGGTACTGTGTTGCTGATCCTAGTGGAGATAGAATTACAATTCCATTTGAGAAAATGTCAAAGGAAAATGTAGTGTACCTCGATGATTTGTGCCTAGTGGAGATTGGCCTTATGGTACCCAAAAAGTCACAAAATTGTTAATGTCTAATCATGCCTAAACTATCAAAAGTCTAATCATTCCTAAGCTATCAAAGTACTGTGGTTAAAAAGACTGGTTGCCCTGGAACATTTAACTTGCTTTCTTTTTAAGAACGGGCTCTCTACTGCAGAACCAGTAATTACCATATACCATAAGATTAGTGTCTATGATTCTAATATTGGATATTTAAGTATAGGATCCTTTATAGATCCATAGCCAACTTTGGGTTTAAGGCATGGATGAATTCAACTAGACCATTACAATAACTTGAAAACATTTTCAATAAACAAGTTGTAACTCCTCTGTGGTTGTAGATTGCCACTCATCATCCAATTATGTTGTATAGTTGAACTGTTAAAATGAAACTTGCTTAGCAAGACCTAAACTTCTTTCAAAAAGCTTCCTCATCCATTAAAAGATTGCCACTTCCTGGCTGTACATAATTGGGGTTTTGTGGTATATTGAATCCTTGCAGATAAATAAGTCTGCAGATTATTTTTCAAAATTCAGGGCCTTTCAAGTGATTGCTGCTTAGCTACAGAGCAGATATTATCCATTTTGTTTTTGGGGTATATGTTATGGAAAACTAAGAATTTCATTACATTGCAGTTTTCAAATTTTGTGTACATCATGGCACCAAGCAGGACAAAATTATTTCTGGTGATTATTTAAGCATGTAAAGCTTCAATGAAAGTATACTAGGTTTAAGGAATGTAAGGAGAAGCAATTTTTGTTTTTGTTTTGGGGGTACATCTATCTGTGCAATATTTCCATGTTGGAAGTTGATGTAGAGACTGATGGTTTTAATTTCATGGAAAGTAGGAGTCATTACCCTTTTTGAATGCTCCATGACACAGATTGGCTGAAAAGATATTTTGGCTGAAAAGATATTTGGGCTGAAAAGATATTTGGGCTGATTTGGATTGTTGTTGTGAAGATATTGTAGTGCAGTCTGAAACACTCTGGAAATTCCTCGCTGTAACCATTGCTGCTTTCAATCCAAATTGTATTCTTACCTTACCTGCAAAATCTTGATTGATTGCTGGCACTGGAATCGTTTTACCATCATTGGACATTTAAACCATTTGATTGGTGCTAAAGTTTGCATGGATAAACCCATTCCATATAGCAGATGAGTCAATATGCCAGTTTAGATTGTAGAAATCTCTACCAATGTATAGATACATTTCATTTAAATTTTAAATGCTTGATGCAAATATTGTATGTCAGTGCAGTTGGCTAAAGCTGAACACTGAAGGCGTAGGTTGTTGGATGACAGCCTATGCTGTGACACTTCAAAATTTCTGGTGGTCTTCTGATTGATTTTTATTCTTTTATTTTCTTGCCTACCAGCTCGTGGGAGACCTGGCAAAACAGTTCAAATGTTAGAGTCAGAAGTAAGAGGACTATGCATCAAGTCAAGAGAAATATTTTTGAGTCAACCAATTCTTTTGGAGCTGGAAGCACCACTGAAGATTTGTGGTATGAATCTCTTAGATATCATTAATACTAATGATATATTTCTTCATTGGTTTGATCTCTCATACTTTGTGTTTGAGTTTTTGTCTTTTTACAACCCATTTAAGGTTGACAGGTGTAAATCTAGGTAGAAGATGCATAACCTTGCCTTAGTGTACCATCTATTAGTTTGCATATCCGAGCAAAGTGATTCATAGACAAGAAATTTTTTCATAGCAGTTGTGCCTATGAGTGCTTTAAGCCAAATGACCATGACATCTTCGAGTCTGTACAATATTACAAGTAAAACATGCTAATGTATTCCTGGAGATTTTGCTAGCTCATTATCAAAATGACATCAATGTTATTGTGTATGCATAGAATAGAAATGATATTTTACCGTACATAACTTGCATGGCTCACCACATCGTCAACCAGCTTGACCAGCCGCTGAAACTCAAGTAAATCTCAGTATTGCTATTGTAATAAATATATTTACCACTGATCACCAAGGTATTGCTATAGTTAAATTTATGTACACATTTTCTTTTCTAATAAGTATTTGGATGTTCTGTGTGATTGTGAAGGATATGTATGATATCCCTAGTTAGAGTTTGATACACAAATTTTTAGTTACAGATTGATCAGTTATATGTAATATATTATTATGTATCTCTATCTTATTTAGGAGATATACATGGACAATTCTCAGACTTACTACGTTTATTCGAATATGGTGGCTTTCCCCCAGAAGCAAATTACTTATTTCTTGGAGATTATGTTGATAGAGGGAAACAGTCATTGGAGACAATATGTCTGTTATTGGCATACAAAATCAAATACCCAGAAAACTTCTTTCTACTGAGAGGGAACCATGAATGTGCAAGCATCAACAGAATCTATGGATTTTATGATGAATGTAAGTCTAATTTTTTAGTATCATGAAAACATCACTGCCTCTGACATTTAGGTTCTTTTACTTTAACATTTTTATTAAGAACTATGTGTTATAGGCCTACTGATAGTATAATGTGTTAGAGATTATTGTGCAATCCCTATGGTCATCCAAAGAGCCCTGCTTAGACTTCTTACATGTGATGTAAAACAGTGCTCTATATTAGCATTATTGTTGACATTTATAAATTATTTTTCTCTTCTTGAAACCCTAGCAAGGCAATAAAATAAAATATCTTTCTGGTAGTAAAATTGGAAGGTATTTTTGACCTCAAACTGCCTTGAATGCTTCTTCAAGTTTTTACCCCACTCAGTCAAAAAGCAGGCACTATTAAAATCCTAGGCATGGTGTTGAACTGGTTAGATATCACCCCCCCCCCCCCCCCCCCCCCCCCCCCCTGCCCCCCCCCCCCCCCCCACTTTTCTCGCCTCTGCTACTG
>JAAAKL020000050.1:0-32707 GCA_010016065.2 Carybdea cf. marsupialis auct. non (Linnaeus, 1758) | reverse complement strand
CAGAAAAAAAGAGGGCACTATAAAAACCCTAGGGGGGGTGTTTAACAGTTTAGATATCCCCCCCCCCCCCCCCCCCCCATGTCAGATTTTGTGCATATCGTTATCCCAAAGGGGGGTTATATAACATGTTCTGGGGATATGTGAGGTTTTCTAGATTGCTAAAGATTTACTGTTTAGGTGGTTGGTTCACATTCTCATAGACATAAAATTGGAGTTTTAACAGAAAAGAATATTTATATTCATGCATTTATCATGTATCATATGCAGGATACGTCATGTAACCATTGTGTGGGAATTTGAATGGATTCAGATAGAACCAAAATTTGAAAATCCTGCTGGTGCCTGAGCTGCTTTTTAGGTTTTGTGTGGAATTAAACACAGCCATTAACTTCTAATTACTGAAAATGGGTGGGATATTAAGCTGTCAATGAAATATGGCTTTCATAGTATTTATAATCAGAAGCTAAATGTGCAGACTAGCAACATGGTATTGTCAACACTGTGCCCCATACATGCCAAGAGACATGATAAAATAGGATGGAGTGAGACTACCCGCAATAGAGGCCTTATTATCTGCAAGTAGGAAAATGGTGTGTAGAGTAGCACATCATACAAGAACAGTCTTAAGCATCTATTTAAGAGATGGAGAAAATCTTGATCTTG
This sequence comes from Carybdea cf. marsupialis auct. non (Linnaeus, 1758), assembly GCA_010016065.2. Taxonomy (NCBI): domain Eukaryota; kingdom Metazoa; phylum Cnidaria; class Cubozoa; order Carybdeida; family Carybdeidae; genus Carybdea; species Carybdea cf. marsupialis auct. non (Linnaeus, 1758). Next base: position 32,044 of record JAAAKL020000050.1, on the reverse strand, counting down.
ATGATGATACTAGAGTGAGTGTAAGATCTATTGTATCATTGAGGAAAAAATAAGTGCTATTTCATGGGAATATTGGGGTGCCTTCTGTGATATATGTACATTGTCAAAAGGTGGAATGTGAAAACATGTTAATTGTTAATGATATGGAAGGGCATTTGGGGAAATAGCAAGATTTGAAAGGTAGGTGACTACCCAGAGTGCAGAGGACAATAACGTTGGACAACAGTGAGTGAAGAAGCATATTCATACCGTTTTTCATGCTCACTTGATAGTGTTGACTTCGTATTCAGTTATGGAGAAAGACTAAGAAGGGGGAGAATTTAGTGGGCACCTTTGTATCCTGCTGGCTAAGTTATGACAAGGCTATCAACAATTAAGATGTCTTAACACCATTTTTGTGTGAGAGACATTTACCCAGGTTGTGTAGATGTTGTTAAACTCTTGAAGTTGACACTTGTAGTAAGATCTATGAAACAACCTTGTGGTGAATAAATTCACCGTGAATTGCAAGTTTAAAGCCTTATGTGATTGCCCTTGTTTGTTTTACTTCAAGTCATCATTCACTCAAAAATGATAACCCAGTTGTCCAGACTGTAAAATGTACCACAAAAGATTGTTTAATGTAACAAATATAGTTACCCTAGTGTAAGCAAAACGTATGGTGCCTGGATTTTGCTTGATTAAGTGAAACTCACATTCAAATGGATTGAGTGAGCTCTCAGTTTTAATTCAAATTCAGATTGTAAAGCAGGAGGGTTTTTTAACTATCAAGAATATGCTGGTAGTAAACTCGCAGAACTTTACGTTAGATAATAATCATAATAGATAACAATTGTGATTTAATAGTTGTGAATCAGATCAATATGACACAGTTGCAAGTAGCTTCACATTCTCAAAACAAATTATATTTTAAACATTTTGGATGTCATGTTTCCACCTTACCAAGTCATTTGCAGGAAAGGACTTTCACCTATTTACACAAAATGTTGTACCACCTCTGCTGTAAGCCTGATCCCCTTATGTCTGCTACATGGATTTTAAAAATGAGGAGGCAAAAGATCAAGCAAACTAGGCCCCGTTATGAAAATATTGGTTTCTGGTAATATTTTCACCATATAGATTATTTATTATGGGTCTATTTTCACGGTTTGTGCATAAAACAATTTGGAAAAAATGATAAGGAAAGAATTGGAGTTTCTTCTTTGACGTAGTTAGTACACAAGTCCTGTGACCAAAGAGCAAGGATGTTAATAGCATTAGGTAATAGCATGTTGCAGCTTTATTTTAGATCATTAGAAGTAGAAGTTACCAAAATACTAACAATAATTCCCAGATTCTACAACATGTTTTTTTATAGACTGAAAAAGATATTATTCAGCTAAGTGTATTTTTCTATGTGCCATAGTTTATATTGTCAATGAGTTAAGACCCCTTTTCTTCAAATTTTTTCAAAGCTCAGAATTGTATTTCTTGTTATTTAAATGACTGCTCTGGTGCTGCAGTGACTACTGCCATTGCCAGTAGAATCATTCCTTTATTATAGGTGCATTGATATGACACATTTTTTAGTCACAACCAGTAAGGATACTGTAGGTTTCTCAAGTGTTTCTTTAAGATATTCAAACACTACGTAGCACAAGTAGTTGTGTTCCCTTGACCCGCCGTTTCTCCATAACACAGTGTTGTGTGTGATATCTGTTGTACTGTAAAATTTCTCAGCAGAGACCACAATCTTCTTATACCTCCAAACTTAACAGAAAATGTTATTTATCCCTTCTTTGAATCGTGAGATAAGCCAGTGCCTTAACTGAACCCACTTCATCATAGTACAATGCTTTATATTTATATGCAAATGTAGCAAGGCGGTGAGGGTAAGATAGTGTTTCCCCTTCAGTGTAATACCAAGCATTCTAGTTAGGGTGACTGCGTTTTAGCTTTCCGTTTTTTATAGGTTATTTTAGGAGTGGGAAACTGTAACTTCCTCACTACCAGATTGAGTTAATCATTGGAATGTGAGTTATGCCTGTTGTAGTGCCCACCGATGCACTGTTAACAAGAACAAGTCTTGATCAGAGTTTTACTTGATTGGAATACCTCACCATTTCAAGAGAGGAAATAGGTGGCTCCCTGGCTTTTTGGGGGTTTATCAATATGAAAAAGATGCCGTTTGATATATGTATTATCATGAAAACGGGGATAGTAAGCAAAAGTTTATTCTGAAATTGAAATATCTGAAACTTCTTAACATTTATGCTGAATCTCAGCTCTGCATGGCTTTTCTTTTTCTAAAACAAACAGAAATTGCCATGCTGACAGTCTCTTCTCAAGGACTGCCAAAATCTGGAACTCTGTCTTCAGACTGGTTTCCTGTTACTCACGATCTTGACACTTTTCAATTTAATGTCAACCACCATCTTCTCGGAAATATTTACTTTTTTGACTGTAAATATATCTGAAATCATTTGAAATGTGATGCCTCAGATCAGTTATTGATGCTACCAGATACCACAGGGTATCAAATGAGAAAATTAGAGAGCAACTAGGCGTCAAACTCATACTGGACAGCGTCAGAAGAAGAAGACTGCGTTGGTTTTGGTACGTAGCTAGACTACCAGCAGAAAGTTTTGTCAGTCAAGCAGAACTTCATCGGCAACCGCGGCAGAGGTGGACTACCCATGAGATGCCGTGATCAAGTAAGGAAGGACACTTGGCGGCGTTGGCCACAGCATTCCGGCAAGCACAGGACCGAGCCAGGTGGTGCAAGGTTGTGGAGGGAGCCAGGTGCCCGCGGGCATAGGCACTTGTTTGATTGATTGATTGGTTGAAATAAATAAATTTGTCTGTTTTTTACTCCTTTCAAAGTAACTTAATACCTTGAAGTGGCAACCCTGCCTTTTATTGAATGGAGAAAAGATAAGAAGAACTTTACATTGCTAAGAGCGTCATCAATCAATGATGTCAAGTTGGAGGTAAATTGAGGTATTCAAGATGATCTGAAAACAGATTATGATCTAATCAGTCCAATCCGTATCGAAAGAGCTCAAAAACTTGCATTGATGCTACCAGTGCAATGTTTCAAGCTCAAGAAAAGATATTATTTAATATTTAATAGACAAATCATTAGAGGTGGATCCCAGACTTCTCCGAGACATTAACATTGCAGGTTAATGGGTTACTACGATTTCGTACACAAAATAATGCGTATCTGCTCTGCGGTGATCCGAACCATTCATCATTATCATCTTCATCATCATCTTCATCATTCTTCATCATCATCTTTAACATCATCTTCGTCATCGTCATCATCATCAGCAGCATCATCATCATCATCATTATATTATCACCATTGTATCATCATCATCCATTTTGAGTTTTATCTGTAAGATTAAAAGTCACTATAAGTGCAGTTTTTGATAGTGTTGGTTAAGATCATTTCACACTAAAGGTCTTCATTGAACTCTACATTGCTTTTCCATTCACTGTCAGTGATTCATCTTAAAGAACCTGCGTGCAAGAGAAGATACTTCATATTTTACTGACAATACTTTATGGGCACCAAATAGCATTTAGGTACTCTTGTGGGTTCAGTGAAAAACTTACTTACATAAGACTGATTATACAATTGTAGATAAAACGGATGCAGAATGCAGCCAAGTTATAACAGCTGAAGGAAAAACTATATAGATCTGCTGAACCGATTGATATTTTTTTTAGATTTTTCTTTATCGAAAGAACTGAGTTCTGGTACCTCTTGACATTTTTTGCCCAGTTTTGCCCAGTTTTGCCCGAATGGTAGCTTCCCAAAACTTTTATGGAGGGTGTGGGAGAGATATTGCCCCCCTTCCACCAATGTTTCGCTGTAACCTTGTTACCCCCTAGACTGATTTACAACATTTTTATGCTTCCTCAGAGTTAAAACGTACCTTAAAGCTGTGCACTGTTTTGCTTGAGAACAACCGTCAAATGATGCATTCAGCAAATTAGGAAGCAATGTTTGCCTCCAATTTTTCTCTAGGGTTACTCTGCCTTATCCTCGAACGGTCTATAGTTATTATGTTTTCGTACCCACAAGGATGCCTTACGCTTTTCAAAATGCCATTGACCTAAACATATGGCGTGATAACAAATGTCTGAATTGGATTCTTTGTTGTCCGAGAATCATACGTAGTGTGCTCAATAAAACGTTTTAAATTTGATAGTTGATACTGATCATAATTGAATTCGAGATCAATCTAATCTTTTCGGTTTTTGAACAGGAATTTACTGCACTAAGACAAAATGCACACTGATATTTGGTGCATATCACGATTTGGAGGGAAGTGAAAGTGTTCGTACCACAGTTTTCCCCGTGTTTTTATTTAGGTTACAGGTCATATGATGGGATTGCTGCTGATAGTCTAACCTATGCGCGATGGGGTAAACCGTGGCCGCCGTTTGTTTTAGGCGTTATTAGGCATGTAAATATGATGAATAGTAACGGAAGTTATACATGAAGACTACTAAGATATCATTTCCATATCTTTAACAACTATAGATTACAAGGTGTTTGAAAATTTTATCAGACTTCGTCCTTTCCTGGCCTTATCCTTGGAACAATGATACCATTTGGGTAAAAATTGGTTTAGCCGCCCCCCTCCCGGTAAATCTCTTATGGTTACGGCACTCAAAAGTTTCAGCCACCTGTCTTTGAGATGGTACAGAATTAATAGGGATCATAGATTTCGCTCATACTTTTACATTGTGAAGGAAAAATTAAAAATTATCTGCCGTATGCTTTTCAAAATGTACAGATAAGTTAAGATAATCATCTTAAGCATTATTATAGAAAGTTGAAGCTTATCTCGTTTGTGAAGCCGAATATCAGGAACCTGTTCTTAAGAGTGCCTTTACTCTCGTCCTTTTGTAGGGAGTATTTGTCCTCTCCCTGATGAAATATCTGATGTGGCTGATATGTTATCCTTTTACTTAAGTGAACAAGTCATGTCAACCGCGCCAGCCCTTGAAAATGTGAAATTCATATCGCCAAACTTCCCACTTATTGAATTGTCAAATTGGCGCATATTTCCGTTTGGCTCCCCTTTGATAAGCGCGCTTTTACATACGAGTTTTGAATTCACGGCAAGGGTGACTATACCAACATTCACAGTATTTTGAGGATTAAATGATTGATTTGATAAAGTTGATAATGCTCCTGAAGGGGAAGCCCGCGTTATCGCAGTCGTGCTCCGTATTGCATGAAAATTCACCTTTGTAGCGCTTGGGCCACATTCTGATTCTGGAAGGAATGTTGTAAACCGAGACTGCACTTGAAACGGGAGCCTACCGATGATTCAGATAAATAGTAGTATATCATTTTCTGTCTCCCAGAAAGAAAGACGGGAATCACCAGTTATCAGTCTGGCACAAGAAACTGTAAGACTTAAAGCGAGGGTGGACTCTATTTCTTTTAGGGGAACTATGACTTGGTTATTGCTACGTGCGCCGCATACAAATTTGTAGGATTCGGGTGTCGTTTGACTGACTTAGTTTTCCCCATGAACAAGACATGGACTGTCTTTTTAACCGACTTAGAACGAATGAGGTTGAGAGGATCATTTTTCATAAAAAGCATGAACTTTGTAACCAAAGTTTCAACTACATGAGTTGTGTTCTTCAATCTGCTGATTGGATTAAAACTTACCTTGACGTTATCATTAGTAATTTTATTCGATAACAAGTGTATGGGGTCATTCTCTTTACTGCGGTTTTAGTGTTTGAAGCGTGCCCAAGCAACTATATAAAGTCGTCTTTCACTTATTGAAGAAGGGTTATCATTTGTGGGGCAAATTCTGACATCTATTGATAAATCTTTAATGGTTTTCTCAGTTAAGGAGCTTGAGGTCTTGTCACTTATCAACCCAAGCACTTCTTTTGCATGCCAAATATCGGATTCTTTTCGTTTAAAGATCCCCTAAGTGGGAAAAATGTATTATGACTTAACCATTCCTCAACCTGGTTTAAATTGCAAGATATTGTGCAATCGTCGGTGACAGAGAACCAGAATGATATTTAGCCCACATTTTGCACTAACGTTCTCCGAAGTGTCACCTGGAATTCACTTAAAATCATTGGTTTCCGAGTGTAAACTTTTGTCAATTCAAGCATTTTGTTTCCACGCCTTATTTTCTTTTAGTATATAAATGTATCTTAGTTTTGGTTATCTGCTTTCTTAGACTTATTGCGTAGGCGTTCGCATCGCAAAATAGAAATATTCTGTAGCCTAGAAAGTTTGGCAAAAATGTCTATAGCGCTGTAGAAATTTATTTTGACTGGGTCTTAATACAGAGGTAACAGAGGAGGGTATTTATCCACAGTGGTTAGTAAAGAGGAAATGTGTGGAAATTGTGGCGTCGTCGAAAAATCTGCCTGAGGTTTCCATAGCGGCCACATTGTTAGCGAAACATGTCGCACAGACGGACATACCGTGAACACACTGACGACAGTGTGAGAGAAGACACTTTCAATTTCTCAATAAGTGAGGTAATTGAGGTTTTGAATAGATAGCCTGACTATAGCGCTGTGGTGCTATAGAGAAGGGTGGTTCACCATGGTTGTTCAGTTTGGAATGGACGATACGGATATGGGAGTTAAAGTAGAAGCCCAAAGGGAGGAGAAGAAAATGGCGCTCTTTTTATTTTAAATGTTTGTCCCAACATGTTGGTGTAGGTGGTGGGCTCTTTGGAACCCTGTTTATCTCGTCTGTTGTGATTCGTTTAGCGGTTTACAGTTTCTTATCATTCCCACAGTATTCATTTGGTGTTCCGCACCACACTAATGTACAATTAGCGTTTTCGTTTATGCTGTTCTTGTGATTTTCAGCAACGTTTATCACATCAAAATTTTAAGCGTAAATTCAGCTACTGTGCCAGTTAAGTTTTATAGAACAGATGATACCCTTAAAATGGGGAAAGATAGTTATTTGGAAAAGAGTAGAGGAATACAGTTATATTCTTCTCATCTTATCCGATCTGAAGAGGGTCAAGAGCTTGACAACGCGACATGTACTAATAGTCAGTAAGTGGAAAGAATCGCAAGCGTGTTTATTCAGAAAAGTTTGCTTTTATTTTCAAGAATCGCCTAATTTTAAGAGAGGGATACGAGTGAAAGGGGAGAAGAAAAGAACTGAAAGGAGAGAGCTATGGATACACCAATTCACAACCTGGCGAGGGCATACAACTATTTTATGCCGTGAAGCCGTTACCGAATTTAGTTGTTACTGCTTTCCAGCCTTGGTAAAGCGATCTTTCTCATATTTTCTGTTCTATTTTTAGGTAAAAGACGATTTAATATCAAAATCTGGAAAACATTTACAGATTGTTTCAACTGTTTACCGATCGCTGCCATCGTGGACGAGAAAATATTTTGCTGTCATGGAGGTGTGTCAAATATTACCTTAGCTTTTGTTTTGAAGTTACATGTCTTCAACTTTAATGATAATCAGTACAGAATGTTTTTCTGCAAAGACGAGATAATCAATCACACCTGGCAAATGGAGTGGCTGATTTTTGTCTCCAAACTTCTCCCTGAATCCTTAGGTCTCGCATACAAAATATCATCAGTTGAATAACTCAATGTTAAATCAAACCCAGTACACTTGCACCATACTTTAAGCCACAGGCTTTTTAGCTTCGACGTCAGCTTGTAGAACGCCTCTATGTGTGTTGTTTAACGCTCCAGGATAAGTGTCATTTCTTTCGATTTAGGAAAGTTAACATAGTGCCTTTATAAACACTTGTTATATTTTCCACAATGAGTACTGAACACCAACGATAGGATGACCGTCGTATAAAAGGGGCGTGAAAGCAAATCAGTAAAACTTATATGTTCATGAAAGATGCGACTCTCGAATTGAGTTTGGGGCTCCACTTTGTCACAAGGGTTATCCGATCTTTAAGTTCAGCCGAGAAAGTTGCACTTAATGTTGTAAGTACGATCTTGATTCATCCCTGTGCCGAACCAATTGCATAAATTTCTTGAATGTTTTTCATTTATTGGCACGATTTGGTGGACCATTTAAAGAGGAGAAAGCTGCGTTAAAACACAGTTGCACCCTTTACTCCCCCCCCCCCCAAATGACCCCAGTTTTGGCTTTGGCCTATGCTTATAGCCTTTTGTGTTAAGAAAGGACGTGTTTTCTAAAGCTCTTGGTATGAAGCCAGGAACATGGAAAGTGCTACGTGTGAATATGAAGATTTTCTATATGTAGGTCGACCAAAATTCTTGGTTAACAATGCTGAATTAGTCCTTTATAACTTTTCTAATGTATCCAAGTGGTATTGAAGGTATGGTAATATATCAAGGGGACAGGACCTGTGGCTGAAAGCAGTTTACGGAGCATCGAGCATCGAGCTCGGAGGCTGGCAATCTTTATAAAGTTAAAATATTTGGTTGTCGAAATAGAAACTTTTGAAAGTCTTGAAGATCAGTTGGTTTTAGTCAACCATTGGGCTAAGTGTGAAAATCCGTAGTTATTAAAATAGATTACTGACCTTTTTCTTCTGATGAGAGCACACATTATGAATCAATAAGAAAGGCTAGAAAAACCATAGGATCCATCATTCACCATATTGGCCTTATCGTAAAACTTGTTTCCAGACACAGTTTTGAGATTGATAGATTAGAAACATTCCCAAAGCGATTTGACAAAGTTCTTACTTTGCTGATCTTGATTGTACTGCTTGTGGTTAATTTGAGAGATGGATGTTGATATTGATGAATCCTGACTAGCTTATTATTTATTATAACCGTATTTATTACCACCTTTGTTAACATCTTGTCTGTTGTGCACCTCTTTTGTTTCCAAATGTATGATGATAAAATCAGGATTAAAGTTGGTAGGCAGAGCTGTCTTTTCCCACGGATCACTGCCATGATCCATCAGCGCCGCTCCATCTCACCCCAAACCACACCAATTCTGTAAATTTTTTACAGTAACAAATTGATCTCATTCACACACTTGTTACATGGAAGGGGGGCCACTAGACAAGAGTCCTAGTTATCTAGCGTGATCACACAAATTTAGATCCAATTTATGTCCATAGCAGCTGTTCTTATGTCTCCGTTTGTTGAAGCTGTTATTGGCTACGCTGCCTAAGATTATAGGCTCGTGTTACATTAATCAACAATAAAAAGAAATTATTTTAGTTTTTTGAGGTCACATACAAACTTCAGCTCCGAAAATAGCGAGCTGAAGATCACATTCTAAAACTCAAAAACTGTATATATCTGTTTCGGTAGGCAATTTTCAATCCGTGAATACAGTAGTAACTTGTCAGAATGTATCAGCCCTCCCGATATATTGTTACAAGGTACTCGATTCGAGCTAACTCGATAATTCGTACGTTTCTCCTGCAGTGCAGATTTAGAGATATTACAGTGAGTTTCGTAAACTTGCTGGGTAAACGTAAGCCAAGTTTAAAACAATTCATTGTACCATTGGGCTTTTAAATAGATGGTTATCATGAACTTGAACCAGTTTCATTACTCAATATGTTATAGCTTCATAGCCAATTTTAAAAGCTTGGCCCAGGCTAAAATTACTTCACGTCAGGCAGACCGTCAGGCAGACCGTCAGGCAGACGGTCACAACTCGCCTGTTCAGAAATCACGACGCCGTTAAGATTATGTTTTTACCCATGATTACTGTTATATTTGATTAGCTTGACATCGCCAGGACTTAGTTTAATTTTACTTAATTTGTTGATGCAGCACTCTTGATAAATACAAATTAAAGCCACATGTTTGTACTAGACCTATTTGTGGCTTTTATTCTGCAGGTGACACGATTTCGCAATGCTCTGCTAACGCCAACATGGCCATGGAGTCAGTCTCTTTATCAATTGTCGTGTGAAATAGTCCCAATCGACAACACGCCGCTACTTTGTTCGGTGCGTGTCAACAAATTTGACCTACTGATAATTTCAGAACTACGGTGCTGTAATTAAACGAGTTTTGCTAAGAAACTTTGGTAGGATGACAGGGCCAATCAATTATTTATCTCAGTCTCGAAGAAGGATCTTCTATACGAGAAGATCGTGTATTACTTTATTCGGGAAAACCTCATGGAAATTTTTGTGAAAGTTACGAACCCTAGGAAACTAGTATCGAAATGACTACGAAGAGCTTTTTGTCATTTTCATATGTTGTCGAGTACTTCGTTTTTATCATAGTAATGGGAGAATTAGTTGTGACCAATGTGAAACAAGACAGCCGTGAAGTATTTACATGTGAATACGAGTCTTCGCGCATAAAGGTTATCAAGGTGTACTTTAGGTTTGCCCCCCGCCGCCCCTTGGCCTTCTCTCAACCTTCTTCTGTCAATCTCTCCGTACTCTGCCCCTTGCCCTATCTAGACCAAACAATTAAAAAGGTGATAGATATATATGCTAGCAAGAACAACGCATTCATTATTTGCTATTTCGAGCCTTTTCATGCTGCTTCTTATCAGAGCTACACACGGCATTGGTGGACATCGGAATGATACAAGAATATGTATGGTCAAAATCTTGCAAGAATGAGAGAAGTCTGTGTGAGTTATTGAGTAAACGAAAGGTTCCGAATAATGTCAAAGTATGCCAACGGGAATTCAATACCAACTGAAGGCATACATACTGGAATGAGTCTTTCTGCCTGCATATGGCAGGCTCTAAATTCATTATGTGCAATGCCTCCAAGATACCAAGGTGCAGAGGATTTTGCTCGTACTAAAATTGTGAAACACGAATCCGAGTACTTATGAGCATGTAACTGGTTCAAAAGTAAAAGAGTAGCAGTAGCAGAATCATTGTCAGCTTTAGTACTCGAGTCTTATTTCCAGAGGCGGGAAGGCTGTATACGCAAAGTGTGGGATCTCGTCCTAACAGCAGAGGTTACATGTTGCGCTATCTGATCAACTTACCGCTGGGATCTACGACCGACATATCGTGAACCACAACGGCATTGAATATTATGCACAGTATTACTCAGCTGGTTGAGGGGCAGCACGGTTTCCCTTACTTGGTATAGACAGCGTTGATATATGTATACAACCCTTGGATGATAGATGATTAGCCATATGCCCCTAGGGGTGTTGCCTTTACCCGTCGTGTTGCCGTCAGAATGCAAGGGATTTCTTCATTTACACTGCTATTTGCAAACTGCCTTTCGTTACAATCACTAAGTAGTATTATTTGCACCAGTATTTATTTGCAACAAAAGGATACCTTCGTTGGCGTGTGCATGCCAATTTAGAACCCTTAGTTGGTTATTCTTGCATACATACATATTTTTATGCTTAAGTTACCTTTACGCCTTGTGCCTTTTAGCGTGCTTAGCAATTCTTAGCAATGCTTACACTTTACTTCATATTACGCACGTGGAAGTACTACTAATTACTCATAGCTTTGAATATTTATGAGTATTAGATTGGCTTAGATCAGCAAGGCACAATGACGGAGTGCACGGTGCACAGACTGAAAATTATAATGTTGGAGGGATAGGTAGTTCCTTCGCAAAACGCAGAAATTGACCTTCTGGTGATCTTGATTACACCGTATTCACTTAAAGGTGCAACGTAACTTTCTTTACTTCTTACTTTATGTTATTAAGAGTTGACTTTCCTTCAACATTAAGTCTAAATTTGATCCCGAAGTTTGAACCGTCCTTCATGAAGTATAATGCTATGTTGACGATTGTGGCTTTCTTGTAGAGTTGTGCAGGTAGGAAGCAGTGATAAGCTGTTACGCCATTACTTTGCGTAGTATAACATTGGTCTTCTTACATAATTTTAGGACTCTCCCCAGATCTTCAGACAATGGAACAGATAAGGAGGATTATGAGACCAACGGATGTCCCAGACACAGGTATTTTGAGAACGTCTCTAATATTAAAAGAGAAAGGCGTTAGGCAATAGAAATTAGATTAGAGATTTCAGAGCGATCAGCATACGCGCTCATGATGACGTGTAGGTGTCCTTGACTTAGCTGCAGGGCTTCTTGAGAAGAGAGGATTGGAAATGATAAGCTTTGAATAAGTATTAGAAAAATAGAAAAGCGTGTCGCCAACGGGATCCTGTTTGTGACATATTTTTATTTTCCTCAAGTGTTTATTCAGAACTACAGCTTTTCTATAGAATACTTTCTCAAAGGTAAATCAATTTACAGAAAGAATAAAATCCCACTTGTCAACAATCGTAATAGTTCATCACTTTGAAAACTGAAAATATTGCTGTAAACCGATAACCCGGGATGTATCATATAAACGCAATTTTAGTGGTGTTTGTAATATGTGGAAACGAAGCTTTTTCACGAAGCTTGCATTTTAGTGACATAATCACATGCACTTACCTTTTAGATGCAAGCCCAATAGTGAAAGTGCCGAGTCCATCATTTCACAGATTTGATAATGATTTCCGTTGTTCAATCTTAGAGATATTTTTGCATTGTTGGCTTTGTTATATTTGTGCATATCAAATCGAATGGACACTTGCGATATCTTGATATGTTAATTGTTTAAGTCCTTCACGCAATAAATTGTCTGAGAATCAGTAATTATTTAGGTGCGATTCCATGAATTCGCATCAGCAAATAAATGTCATATGTACATTACGTTGAATCGTGCATTGATTGGAGAGAAACGAAAGAGATTACAATATTAATTAAATGATCCTGTTTGAAAATCTTTACATGAAGGAGAATCAGAGTTTGCTTAACATTAAATGTAGCTCGAGTGGGGGCAAGACATATTTTGGATCACGAAACGTATTTAGATGCTAGAAAAATATGAAACTAGAAAATACAGATGTGTGTAAGATTGGATAAAGTGTATTCATCTGAAACTGTATGTTATATTCTTAAAATTTCCGTAAGAAAGATATAAAAATTCGCAAATCGACTTCTGATATTATAAGATTGCTAGTTAAAACGGTGGGGGGATAATAGGAACTTGTTATTGTATTCAGCATTTCGGCTACGACATTAGCCACCTTCAAGAACAAAATAGTAAAGAGTGTATAAACATGAGCAACTTTTTCAAAGTTGTTAGTTTATGGCCACTATTCAGAACCCAGAAAATGTGTCACGGTCAAAGATTTAAACATAAAGCAACTGAAGTCATTACTGAACTAATAATATTCAGTGACAGTGTTTCTATTAGTCTTACTTTTACATACCTTTACATACTTTTAAATGTCAGTTGATATTGAAATTTGCAACAGTTGCAAATGGCGCCATCTAGTGTGTTCATGTTCTTGATCTTAGGAGTGAAGCTCTTAGAGTAAGATGAGGGGTAAATGCCTGGCTGTCGGGGCTAAGGAACGGCACTCCATGTTTACAACCTACGTGTCAACGGGGGAAACTTTGGGACATCAGGACAAGGGAATCCAAGGCAGTAGTGAGGGTCATTTGGAAATAATGGGGAAACTTTAGTAAAAGGAATCTGCATAACTTAAACAAACTTCTGTTTTTTATTTAATTCAGTAGACCATTCAAGACATTCAGAAAGCTCACCCGCATTTGTATGACGTAATAGCACTGCATCATTTATTAGTAGCCAGGAATTCCTGTTTTATCGTTAATTGGTACTTTGAAGGGTTGACAATAGAATCCGGGCCAGCACCGCGGAATTAGATCATATGCAGCCAAACACACTGGTGCGCTTAATTATAAGTTTAGTTAGACTTGTTTAAGGAAATGCGGCGTCATGCAGGATAACTAAGAATATGCTCGAGTAGCTCATTGCTTTCTGCAGAGGAAACGCCACTTGGAAGCGCAAGCAAAGATATTAGTTCTGACCCACAAACGACACGAACTCAAAGGCACTCGTTAAATTTGGTAGCACAACTGATTTAGGCAGATTTCATTTTGTTCAAGGAGCCTCGTAGTCATTAAACAGTTTTGTTTTTGTCATGCAAAACGTCAATAGTGGGCAGAAATTGCAAAGCAAACCCAGAAATTATTCTTTGAAATGGCTACCCTACAACTTGCTCAGTTCATTCGAGGTAGTAAATAGTTAATTGACTAAGATTGTTCAAGTAAAAAAAGCAGACCTGTCATTCTTGGCTTTGATTGCTCCAGAAAGCAAAATTCCTCATTGATGACTGTACCCTCGCTGTGTTTGCTTCAGTCCTCTTATGATAACCCTTGGTTGCTTTTTGTCGTACGAACATGAAGATTTGTACCATTCACCGATCAGCAGTAAAGTTCTTACTTTGGAGAAAGTCGTGCTTTTGCATCGCAACTTATTGTAGGCCATGTATAAACTTTGTGGTATTGTCATGGCATGAAAAATCGGGAGCGAATCGGTTGTGATGCAACGGATTTTCTAAGATCGACCCTCTTGATACTGACATCAACGACCATCAAATATGAAGATTTGCACAACCACCCCACATCTATACCACCATGCTACGGTCTCCTGCCCCAACATAGACAGACTTCTACGTGCGCACTAAGGTTTTGAAGTGACAACTTTATAACACAAAATTAACTACCGTTCCCACGAACGTCTCTTCGACTTTCGTTTCAATAAACATTCCAATGGCTGACTTGCCATCAAATGCTGAAGATGCATCAATTACGGCCTCCGATATTAGTAAGTCGAGATGCTGCAGTCGTTGTGTCGTTCATAACGTGATTTTGTGGGATGAATGTTTAAGTAGAAATCTGATTAAATTTAAACGTCTAACCCGTATAACTCATGCAAGCATGGGAAAGGAGCGTTAAACGCAGATAATGTCGACGTGGACATACGGAACGTCGTGCATGTGTACCTACTTCACTAAAAATTGACGTTTATAAAACAAAAGGCGGGGGCAGTATTGAAGCAGCAGAGAAACTAAGGAACAACCGTCTACCGACTTTAAGGCTTCGTTTTCAGTTTTGCATACGAGAAGTCACTGTTCTGTGAACAGTGGAGAGTCTTCTTGTAGGACATAGGATACTGTCTAGTCACGTGTCGTAGAAGGACATTGCACAGATGAACCATATGCGGGTCCTTATTGTGCTTTAAGGTCATTTCTGGGTCAGCACCTGCCTCGTTAATATCGCGATTTAGTGCACAGTAGGGCGTACTGTTTCCCAAACAACCAACTAATGCGTATCTTGCGATGGCTGTGAAATTTCGTTTTCATGTTTTTGATGGTAATCTTGTTAAAGGCATTACTGCAGTTGTTATGTGTACCTCAGCTTCAAATTCCTCGTCTAAGTAAAGGGGATTCGGGTTTATCTTGATTGGTGGCAGGTGTATTTCGTAACGTTTGAATCGGTTGCGATTCTTTTTTCTTTAGATTTTTGATGGCTTGTAGCCTCGATCTGTGATAACAAGTACGAACAAGAAAACTGCTTTTGATTACTCGAAGGATAGCCTTCAAGCTGAAGTAATCAAACGTAAGTCCACTGTATGCGATTTAGGGTCAGATGAGAGGACTAGAAGAAAGGGAGTAAAAATGGATGGGGAGTAGAGAGATTTATGAAAATGATACGAAGAATGTTAAAATTAATAGAACATTCTTGACAGACGCGGGACCTGTGCTCATGGTCTTCGTCACAGTTTTCTAATATTTGGGGCCTGGGATCGAACCGAGGTGACTTATTTTAGGTGACTATATCATTCTGGATAGAACGGTAGGCAGATAATTTGCTTGATGAATATCTTGGTAAAGATACCAGCATTCCATTCAGAGCATGCTCTGTCACTTGAAATTCCGATGCGTTTTGCAAAATGTTAACGCTATTTACGTTTTTTGATGGAATTTTCTACTAGGGCTCTTGTGTGACTTGCTTTGGTCCGATCCTGACAAAGACATACAGGGATGGGGAGAAAATGATCGTGGTGTTTCTTTCACATTCGGAAATGACATTGTCAGCAAGTTTCTCAATCGGCATGACCTTGACTTGATTTGTCGTGCACATCAGGTGATTACGTATCCTTGTTTTTAATTGTTTTGTTGCTTTTTATGTTTGGTTTTATTATTGTTTTTTATTTAAGCAATTAATAATTTTGGGTTGCTGGTTTTTGTTGGTTTGTGTCGGGTCGGTTTGTGCGCGCGCGTGTGTGTACGCGGATGTGCGTACGTGCTTACTTGCTTGCTCAGTGTTCTTTTGGCTGTCGCTTTTCATTTAAATACGTGATAATTATCGAGGAACTTTATCGATACGTTTATTATAGTGCTCGATATAGTAAGGTAGAACTAGATTCATGCAAACAAGCGATATTGATATCAGAGAAGTGTATTACCTTTGGATTCAAGTCTATTGACGTCCATGGAAAGGATCTTGAAAATGTATTCTTCTTTTGCATTATTACTATTCCTTATTTTAATGTAGTAATATCTACATATAAGAGTTCGTATATACACCCATGGCCTAAATATCCATTTTCTCCCGCCCAAAACTCTCTTCCACCCATATTTTGGGCTGCGCATGTGCTGTCAAGTTATCATACCAAATCTTGGTGTGATTTGCCAATCGGTGTGGCTTTTCACAACGACCCCTGCACTCTCCCAACCCCAATTCCAAGGCAGCTGAGATGAGAAAATGTTTAAATTTTCTGAAAAGGATTGCGTTCTAGTCTGCTTACGACTACTTTTTGCTTTTGGGTAATAGAGGAAATAATGTCGTGGGTATCAGATGAGAAATTTGATTCCGAAACCAGTGAATACCAGGCAAATGCAGCTGATACAGAAGGTTTAGTTTCTGAAGCTAAATAGCTTTCTTGAAGTTTTTTATGTTTTATCTACGTATGGCATATACCTGCATAATAATATAGAATTTAAATTTTGGGGCCAAGAATTGCAACATTTATTGACCAGCATTTGTTTTTCAGGCTGGAAAACATCTGATTATAGCTAAATATAGGTGACCGTGTTCTCACAGAATCAGTAACGTAGAGAAAGATATTTGCTTTGGGTTATGGGTTGTAAATCATACACTTTATCAAGGTGCCTTTGTATTTGGGACAATAGCAATTGTTTTGACCACATCAAGCTTAGCTGTTAGCCCCACGTAGGGAGTGTTTGCTGGTCGTTGATTGTGATATAAGACGAACATTCAACAACGTTAAATCACTTTTCTACTTTCGTTAAACATCTTTTATTCAAGTGGGAGTCAAGTTATTCCAAGTCAGCTATCTTTTTTGCCTAAGGTGGTCGAAGACGGATATGAATTCTTCGCGAAGCGTCAACTTGTCACGTTGTTCTCGGCACCAAATTATTGTGGCGAATTCGACAACGCCGGCGGCATGATGAGTGTAGATGAGACACTGATGTGCTCTTTCCAGGTATTGTGAAGTCTTTTTACTTACACCCATGTCACCAGAAGGACCTTAATTTTCTTTATTAGGTTGGTTTCATCATATTTTTGTTCGTAGACTAAACGAGTAGGTAGATTGGCAAGCTCACTAGGGACTCAGTATAGTGACGCTCGAATTGTACACCATACACATACCACATTGGATGATGTGATGTTCATTTAACCACCTTCAAATGCCCAAACAAACTTGTTATCCCGTAGACAAAACGATATTTGTATTAGTCAGTTAAAAGAACCTTAGGTCTGTCGGTCTGTCTCTATTGATTAACCTCATAGATCGGAAAATGCTTTCAGGTATTCGACAGTCAAGTGAAAGGAAAGTGAAACTAGACTTTAATTTGCTTTTTTGGAACTTGAAACCTGTGATGATAGTCAGTTATAAATTCAGATGTTATATCTAATAACAGTTGATCATTGCTTAACAACGATACAGCGGAAATGCATCGTTATTATAGTAGTTATCATTAAAGTGTGTTGCAAAGTTTATTGACTTACAAGGCATCCGTCTCACGTCTTATGATGTTGGACGTAATTACTCATGTATAGAAGAAGATCTTTTAGGAACACTCGTAAGCTATCTTCTTTCCTTGTACACCTGCAAGGGTGATCATCCCTTGATTGTGTGTTGATAGAATTGACATCAACAACCTGACAAGAGTTGTCAAACAAAATCCTAACCATTCGTGCCTTGACAGTGATCATGTTATCACGTGTCTGTACTCCACCCAGATTTAGAGTCTGAAAAGGGATCGTTGTGATCAGATAATCTATTTCCTAACCAAGCACACGTATGATGCCAACTTTAGAATTAGGTTTACCAGTTGAGATTATTTTTTTCATAATGAAACGCTTTTAAGAAATGAGAGCGGGTTATAGTTTGCCGTGGTCCGCGGTATAGTGATGAAGGTTAGTCGTTTTAAAGACGTTGTGTCGGTTGAGGATCACCTGTGGATGATCGAATTGACTTAAGCAGAGATTTTCGGGGTTAGTTGGTCTTCGACCTATTTAGTCACACATATTCAATTAATGGCAGCCACTCCTTTTTAAGGTAGAAATGTTGGAGATTTAACACAAAATTGTCAGCTTTACTTCGAAAATACTTTTAGTGTTCAATCGGTCTCTTAAGAGATGTATCTGTGCCGTTCTTAAGAGGCCTCATGGAACCCAGTCTCAGAACTAGCAGTATAGCATAGAACTAGAATGAAACTCAATAGATTTAAAGATTTTCATTCAATACGAAATTGTTACAGCCTTGAGAATTGAATTCTAACGTATTCCTGTTTAACTTCGTAAGGACGTTAAGTATGTGGTTCAATCCGTTTCATTTTTACTTGCTATGATTTATTCACGAGTCCCCACAAGTAGGAAGGAACCCCAGGAGTAAAGCACACTGACCAGAGATCTTGGAGATCTTGGAGATCTTGGAGATCTTGGAGAATATGCCCTGTTTAATATATTACGGGGTTTTCCTGGAATTCTGTCCGTACGTGCTATCAAATCAGCCTAGGAGTCAATGGGCAATCGTAACCACTTTACGCCCGGCGAGGATGAAGAGTCTTGAGTATAGAAGCAATTCTGGCGCGCACTCTTGCACATTTTGCTAACCCGTCTTAGGTTGTTCTTCATTCTCTCTCCGTCAAAAGTACTTACAATCTAGCTTACTCGTATTAGTAGGCAACGTAGTGTGTCCAAAGCAATTTCCTCTTGTAGACTTCTCAGATAATCAAACAAGATCTATCAACCAAACGCTTTATGCCTCAAAAGAGGGACCGTTGTTAACATAAAATCAGGCTAGCAGAAAGCAGGTGTAAAGAAGACAGATTGACTTGTAAATTTTTTGTTTTTTAAAGACAGGAAGGACCATCCTGAGACAAACCAAAGCTTCACTGCTGACACTAGTTCGTATGTTTTGTTGAGCAGCCACTTTAATTACTTTAACAAAATATCAACTATTCAGCTGTTTAGTGCCACAGTTCTAGACTACAGCTCAGGGAATTGGAACTAAAACATGCGTTACAGTCTCGTTCTATTGCATCATTACGTTTCTTTTGAGGTGTATTAAAATGGGAACAGATGGCTACACTTCACAGGTGCATGATACATGTAATGAGGATTATCTAATGTTAGTGTAAATGGCACAAGAAGACCTATATACAATAATCCTGCGGTTTGTACTCTTGTTTAGTTTTACCGGGTGTGGACATGGTGACAAATTATGCAGCCCAGTATGTTCGTTAAACGGCCTACGATGTATTAGCATAGCCAGCAAGAGCTAGATCTAATAGCTTTGAACCTGCTGTTCATAGTGGTTTCCATAGGACCCTTAAAAATAGCGCGAAAATGCCTGCCTTTTAGAATGATTTCAACATCTTGACCTGAATGATTGCGTTGCGGTAGTAATAACTTATTCTGCATAGAGGGGTATAAAGAGTTCTATTATTCGACATGCTGTACCATTAACTAGGGACCTTGACGCAAAATCACCACTGTATGGAGTTGTCTCTTTAGAGGTTGACATTACTTCGATGTTGATTTTTTTTATGGATAGAGCGTGAAGTTCGTCGTTTTGCTTATGGATGGAAAGCACTGATACTTTCAAGAACTGTAATAGATAGCTGCAAGCAATCTCTCCGAATATTAATGAAATTGAACTATCTTAGACCACCGTATATATAGGAAAATATACTTTGTTACTGTTCTGGAGGGACAGCTAATTTTATACAAGTGAGCCTCAGCCGGAATAATGGTTGCGTTGCTTTTTGATAAATAAGACGCTCCATCAACAAAAAGATATTTGTCAGAATTTATCCGTAGCATGAAAGCTACGCCTGGATATATCATACCCGATGGTGATTTTATGCCCCAAATAGTCTGAAGTAATGCGATTATATTAGAGCCTTGAAAGCCTTAGTGGTTTCGGGCGTTGCCGTCAAAACTGTCGAGGACATCGACAAAAGCGATTTTCAACTGTGCACGTTGGTTTGTAAATCGTGGAAATATTTGAATCACGCCATCCAAACATTTCAGACAAACCAAGAGACGTTGCCTCAAAGTTGTCAAGTTATTTATTTGGATCTGTCATTTTTCTTATGTTTCAAGTGATATGAAGGGAATAATAATCTAGAAAAATGTGAAAGATTATAGTAATCAACTGATAGCAGTTGGGATTCAACTCACAATTATGTGTACAAAATTATCACCAAAAGGGTTAGTTGACTGTGTATCCTTTGGGAAATCGACCCAATTGTTGATTTGGTTATGGATTATTTTTAATGGTGTATTTAGATGTTATTCGGAGCGTAAGATTTAAAAATATGTCCAATCCAAAAGTGAACCATAAATTGGTAAAAGTCGATAACCGCAGGAAAGAAGTGTGTGCACCGTCCAGGGCATATATTTTCGGCAAATGACATTCATTCAGAAGTTGCCATTTGAAGGACGGACATGGAGACTCCATGTATTTTGTAATCTAATAAATTCTTTGTTTCCTTTCGGTAGATCTTGAAGCCAGCAGACAAAAAGGCCAAATACCAGTACGGTGGACTAAACTCAGGTAGACCCGTGACACCTCCACGGGCGGCACAGCAGGTGAAGAAGGGGAAGAAAGCATAAAAGTCGTCGTGAAGTCGGGAAGAGTTAACTGCTGTAGATAGACCATAGACCCCGTGTCCGCCACGCTCGTGCGAAGAGCTTCCAGGAGCCATCGTTATGTGCATTTATGGCATTAGAGCACATGTAATTAACGTTCATATAACGATCTATTCTTGCAGACCTTTTCTTTAACGCTGTGTATAAAGACATTAAGATTCCAATCTGGTCGTTTTCTTTTGTTTAGTTGATTGGATTTTAAATGGAGCGTCCGTTGTTGTATATACGGTGTGATTGCTGACTTGTATGACCTGGTTTTTTAACCTCGCTTTCGAATGTCAATTAAGTAAGGCCACAGGTATTCTGTTTACCAGCAGCAGCGTGAAGCGAAGCGTATAGACTAATTTCTTGTATAGGAAGAGTCGTTTCATAAATTATATATGGTGTGGTCGTATTTCATGGGGAAGTCCTGTCTGTCAATGCGAGTTTTCGATGTAACGTACTTGTGCGCAATTTAGTTAATTTTTTTATGTTTTCGCGGAAGGGATTTGCATGCTGTTGATCGGTACGTCGTATATCTGGTCGGTTGTTTTCTTCATTTTACCGCACCTTGACTTCACTTATCAATGATTGGTCAGGTCGTTGTGTTAATTATTGTAGGTTAGATTACAGAAATGCGGCTTGAGTGGATTCGAGGCAATGAAGCCCGGTCGGATCAATTCCAGTTAGATATCATAATAATGTAGGAGCCCTGATCACCTTGGGTATTTATACTACATGTACAGGAGTAGGTTAGATGTAGGTTTTCAGTAGCTGTATTAGATGTGTAAGGTAAAACTCCTTTGAAATCTGCATTGTTAGTGAAGCAGTGAACTTCTTTTATTACACACTTGCGTATCTTCTAATCTCTTGTTACTTCTCTATGTATGTTCTATTTACATTCATGGTTAATCCGCAGACGTCGGCTAGAGTGTGTAATAGCATTGGCTTTTCCCAATTTTTGTTGAGCTGTGATATCGAGTCGTCGCGATGGTACGTCAGGTGAGAAGTAGGATAGACAAAGGGTTTCTTTCTACTGGGGTTTGACTTTTTGAGAGTGATCTTGGAAAGTTCCGTGATACTATTCTGTCTGTAGTGAATAGGCATTTTCAATAGCAACCTTTAAGAGTAGTTTCTATAAGAAGCTAAATTTTTAAGGGTACTTGTGAAAAATAGCGTACCGAATAAATATTATTTTAACAAAAACATGTTGAAAATCAAGCACCTTGGAGCTCAGTGAAAATATAATGGTAGCTGATGACAATAGAACCAGGCTGTAGCAGATTGACTGGCCCTGGTCAATTTTACATGTCATTGACAAAGATTCTCTCATCTCTATAAAGATTAAGAGAGCTGTTTAAAGTAAGAAAAAATCCAATGGCAACCATGTTCAACACAAATTTGCTTTTTAAAATAAAGTATGTAGAATTTAAATCTTACCGAAACCTTGTTAGTGTGTCCCAGTTCCTTTCCCCATACATAATCATGGACATCCCTTTTCCAGCAATGGACACATCGTCCTAACTCGACTGGCTGCTCCCGATACTTTCTCCAATTATCTCCATTTCCTTTGAAGACTTCAGTCTATCAAATAGACTTTTCTTTCCTTTTTGCGTAGATTACCGACCTTAGGTCACATCTAGTCCATGCGTAAAGGAAGAGAATTTGTTCTCTAGCTGCAGAATGTGCGTACCGCCACGTTGGTATCACCCACAAAACGTTCACACGTGACCCATTGGCAGCTGTTTCAACGGCTCTTTCCACAATTTTTCTGTCTGCATCTTTTTCATTCATATTCACTTCTTCATGATCATCAGTCATACATGTCTTCACCACTTCAATTAACTGTAACTTGTTTGACAGAGCCCTCTCTGCTTCTTTGCACTTCGTTTTGTAGGTCTATTCTGATATCTACTGATCTTCTCTTGCTGTCTCTGATAAGCATGATCTTTTGTAGAAGGTCCTTTCTCGTACCCATCGAAAATAGTGTAGCAGTTACGACTGTTTTTTCAAACAAACAATATATGCTTCACACAACACATTCACACAGCTACTTCCTTTACCGGTTGCTAGCGATCTTGGCTCTTTCTCTTTCCCTTTCCCTGCGAATGGGGAATGGAGACTTGACCACTGCCGTACTGTTTCCAAATCCAGGAAGTCTATGACCTTGGCTGATCCCATTTCAACATGCTGTTCAGAAGAAAAAGTTGTCAGCTGGGTCTAGCTTGACCAGACATCGTGAACTTCAGCGCACTTATGAACAGTTAGCCCCCAGAAATGTCTTGCACTTTCTGCCATTCCTCGACCATTAGTCAATCCACCGCGACTCTTAATAGATCTCATCTTGGTCTGTTCAATCACAAGGTCAGGCCGAAGTCCTGCCTTCTAACGATCATTTCTTATGATGACATGGTGCCCATTCTCTACCAAACCAGGGTTGGGCGCTGTTTGGTGCTCTTTGCATAATGCCAGTGACCAGATTCAGCATGCTCTTCGCGGCAAACAGGTTGATGTGCCTACTCCCAGTGTGCTCAGTTCATGTGACTAACTTAATTATTGCAATAAAGGGGAGGGTATTGTATCCACAGATTGGCTACTCCATACGTTTCCTTAAAAGTCTTCCATCAATGCCTCTAGTTTCTGAAGAAGAGACACTTCTGATAACAGCTCCATGCACTAATTGTCGAATTTCAAGAAAGCTTCAAAATGCATCCTCGACGGACAGCTGCGATCATGCCTCTACTGGTTCTTTTGAAGAGTCACTAATTATTGAGAACAACGTGTTCATTACTACTGGTTCGATTATGATGTGCCCTCTTATTGCTCACAAAAATGCCTTACCAGACGTAATATGCCAGCACTTCCTCAAGGCCAGAGTCACTCCACATCATGCCTATGCTACCCATAAATTCCACGTAGGCAACAAACAATGTTCAGGTTTTTTCCCATAATGATACATGTTGCTCATACACACAACGGCTGGTCAAAAGTGATGCAAGGGGTCAAATATATCATGTTTCCATAATTGCTGTCGTACGAACAAAAGCGTTAAGCCAATGCAGGTTTCATCACACGGCTGGACGTCAATTATTGTAAGAAAAAATACATTTGACTTCGAAAAGAGGCAATGTTGTGCAGAAAATGCATGCTGAATAAAACCAGACCAACTTGGCCGTTGCCTACGAATGGAACTAGAGAGGTCTAATGAATTCCACAGTAAACAATAGGACAGCGCAATGGACACCTTTGATAAGAGACCCTTGATAACTTGAGACTTTTTAGAAGAGCGGCCAGCAACAGCAATAATGCCCATGCCATGAAAAGTTCCTTTACCATCAGTAGATGCCACGTTGTGGTCACAGTACAAATGTATATTCTTCAAACTCTAAGGTTTTTGCAGAAGTGAGTATTTAAAGCCCTTTCGATTTTATATGTTCGAATGCATTTTACTGCTCCGGACGGGCAAATTAAACAACACTAAGAACAAAATCATGTAAAAGCATATCAAGGATAATTCAAGTTGATAAAATATCTATATTTGCATTCAGTAGAAATATGATAATGGTGCAATAAAATCTATTTTGCTATGAAAAATGTCAGACTAAACCAAAACGCATTAGGATGAGATTTGTCTACAAAAAAATTCGAACGCAGCACACTCAACTACAATACATAGGATGAATAAGCCCGAACAAGATAGCACGGACTACATGCATGCAGTGTCACAGTACCACTTTTTGTGAAATTTTGTGATTTCGGGCCCCCTACTCTAACTGCCATAAAAAAATTTCCCCAAGAGGACTTATCGGGGCTTTTTTTCTGGTAATAGTACATAAAATTGCGCTTCGAACGGTATCAAATATAGCTTTAGCATATTTAGTTCAAGGTTTCACCTTCCAACGCTTGGACTACACGCATTGTTGACCAACATACCTCTTACGTCTCCAACTCGAGGTGCGCGTGCGGAAGAGAGAAGTGACTGTTGCTTTCAGTGATGATTTTCACTCAACTCGATTGCTGCGTCTTGGCGTGCGGAAAGCTTAATGAATATCTTGATAAAAAATGGCTTGATTTTGTGGCTATTTCAAGACCTGCTCACCTGCAGCTAACTTCATAATGCAAAGAGAATATTCGCAAGTTATCTGCGTTTTTCGACTAGATATGACCTCAAAACCTACATGGGACCTAGCTTTGCATATTTCCCATTTTGTGTCAACATAATCCTCGCAATGTTGTGAGATCGTTACACTCTATTGTTTAAAACACTTTGTTTGATGTTTGGGCAACCCAATGAGCTCAATAAGTCACTAGAGTATCGACTACGAGTCTAAAGTGAAGCCACTCATGGAGCCATTAAGTTGTATAACAAACGCTCAAATTGTAAACATTATGTAAATCGAATATTCGGCCTTTGTACAATCGAGTGTGCAGAAGCACGAATTCATATGTCTGTAAGGCAATGCGGAGGGAAAATGATGACGTCACAAACCAGAATTTTTGGAAATGGTACGATTTGACCCCAGATAGCTGGAGGCAGCCGTAAAATAGGCTGTTTCTCAAAATACCAGACCTGTAATATATAGAGTGTTTAAACTATAAGCGCTTGAATCTCAAAAATCTCTGATCAAAACTGTTAATATTCCGTGGATCCTTACGTTAGGATCCGGCATCAAATAATAAGGTATTGTTAGAGAGATTTAAAACTTTGAGACCTGACATCTCGGTATATGAGCGACGTCAGCCTAGTAGTCGATCCTCTAGTGAATTATCAAGGTCATTGGGGAGACTTTGTGCACGATCTGTCCACGAGTATGTTCTTATCTTAATGAAAAAGAAACATTAAACCGAGAGACATCATCATCATTGATTTATCCTTTTGAAATAGGGGGAGGGGTAAAGAGAGTGACTTAGTTGCTAAAATGGCTTTGTGCACGATCTGTGCAACAACACCCATGACCAATCTGGTAAAACTGTATCCATGTTATGACTTGCTAACTACTAAGGCTGAATTGATTTTAGCATGTTATCAAAAGGAGCGACGAGCATAGGGGACTAGAAGTGATTAAGATGAGGCCTTAAGGGACAAGAAAGATAGCCAAGTCAAAGATAATATTTTCAAACCATCATCAGGAATAGAGCATTTGAAACGTTAAGTTTTCAAAAGATACTAAGAATAAGGCTGTCCACGACTAGTCGATTCCCTCTTTGGTTTTCGACTACTTGACCGTTAGTCGACTAGTCGATGAACTAGTCGAGGAACAATCGGTTCTTTGTCTTAGCATAAAAGTAAGATAAGGTTCAAGTCCAGAATTAATTAAAACTGAAGTGACTTGACCGTAGTTCTTTATGCTTGATTTGCCGCGTTTGATTTCAGTTCTTCTTGACTTACAAAGGAGTCGTGATTTCGTGTTGGGGTGTGAAGGCCAACCTATCTTTTACATTTATTGATCATTCTGGCTCAGCGAGTTCATTTCGAATTGAATTTATTTACGTTTGAGTATACCTTACGAATTCACTGGATTGTTAAAAAATTGCCTCAAATCTTTCTTCCTTCATTTCTCATGAAGAGGAAATTTAAAGAGACTTAGATATTTCAAATTATTTCTAAAAGTAGTTCAGCTTGGTAAAGAAAATTAGTGAGAACAACAGGTGACGTAGCACGCTCAAAAACGTAAAGGAGGCTCAAGTTAAACTACTCAAGATATACCTCAGTAGCAAACACCATCGGTCCAATCCATGCATAGGTTGTATTGAAACCGGATACACGTAGCATATGTCTGCATACGTCATCAGGGCAGATTCAACGTTTTGAACTAGGGGGAAAGGGGTAACGAGAGATATTTCATTGCTAAAATTATTTACAAGGGGAGAGTTTAAGGGGAAGTTAATTGGAGCTTTAGGATATTCTTATGAACGCACACATGTGATGATACGAGAACAAAGATATAATGACTCATGGTCCTTTTTAGCATATAGGGCCACGCCCATTTTCTAGAAACGGTCATGAACAATGGTCGACTACTAGACCAGTCTACTAGTAAATTAATCGCAAATGGACAGCGCTATTATTGAAAAAGAACATGTGCATCCAACGGGATATGAACCCGAGATTTAATCATTCGTGGCGTGTGTTCTACCAACTGAGCTAAGTGGAGCACGTGGTCGTCTAGTCATCACATTAGCCCCAACCCTCAAGCGACGGAAGTCGACTTCCAGCTCGGTGCAATTTCGACATCACGTTTTTGGCGTGTAACTGACTAATTCTAGCGCGAAGATAGCTGGATTTGCCTTAAAATTTATGGAAGATATCTTTAATCAAACGGCGCTCAATAATCGAGAGTGAACGTTTAAAAGGACCAAATTCCATATGGCTAATCTAATACATATTATTCATGATGTCATAGCGTGTTCGTATGGACAGAGGTTTCGTAGATTTTATATATGATACCATAATATTAAAAACAAAAATAATTCTATTTTATAACAACATTTCACATAAAAGGGCGAACAAGCACCGCTTGCTTTCAGAGTTGAGACATTATCAGGCAAGATAATTCAGTTTACAAGGCTTTAGACTTTAGCTACAGAATGATACTTAGCTACAGTACCAGATTAATTATGTTTATACCTGTCGGACAATCTGCTTTCTGTATAATGTTTGAGCAAACAGTTTATGGCAACTTTTTATCCTTTCATCACACATTTTAATTTTTGTCCGGTGAGAAGTTCTGAGAGATCAGCAGAAATTGTAATTTCTTAACTAGTTTTAATAAAAATGACTGCCGTGTGATTTTAGCTTGATACCAGTGTTTCTTTAACGTAATAACAGAGGTCTACCTTGTTTCTACGTTTTAGTTTGTCTCTGGTAAGACCAGTTGGTGCAGCGTCACGGTAGGTCACCGTGTACACCATGGTGTATGCTTACTAAGCTAACTATGTAGTACCATGTTTACATCAGGTTACATCAGCTTGTCCAATAGCTGATGCAACTATCACATGATAGTTTGTTGGTTAGATGCCTTAGATAGGCTGATTTTCTGTATAATAATGATGAAATGGTTATATTAAGAACATGTAAATTGTGTATAAATATTGTAATTTAGAAGAAGAAAATCAGACTTGTATTTGGTCGAAATAGATGCAGACGCACCTTGTTTTCAGGTGTGTAGTGAAAACTCGTGTCTTTTGTTCATTCCTCTGGAAATTATACCTTTCGTACACAACATACACTTAGGTCTTCCCGGTATCTGCAGTGTGTAATGTTGTACGCTTGTCAATGGAGTCTAAAGTCTCATCTGCATTTAAAACGAGAATTTATATGAATTTCATGCTTCTTCAGCTTTTTAAATACAGCACCAACTTTGCCAATGTGTTTTTAACATCTACTTCAATGCAAGCCGTCGACGACTCTGTGCTTCCTAGATAACAGAATCCATCAACCTCATTAAGTCTCTATGCGTTGACAAACAGAATACATGTATCATATTATAGAGCAGGCCCGTAGCCAGGACGGTGTGAAGCCCTTCAGCACAATACACTTGCCCCTCGTCCCCCCTGTATGCAAAAATTTACATGACCTGGTACATAGAGCCTCCCATCGAAAATTGTACATTGCCCCTGAAAAAATGCCTGCCCTCACCCTGCTTAATTCGTCCTAGCTATGGGCCTGTTATAGAGTTCACGTGCCAAGATGAATATAGATCCTATCATATTTGACAAAAAGCTCAATGCACTCTCAACCTTCTACAATTAATCTTCAAAACATTAAGGTCCCGAAGATGCAACTTAAAGTATCTACCATAGCTTTGCTTCTAAATCTGTCTTTATCATGTGGTCGCATGTATTACATCTGTGTACTGATGGGTGAGCTGCTTAAACTAGAACCAACTATCACATAACCTTTTACCTCTTCCGGATCAGCTGTTTGACTAAATAAGTATTCTCGAGAGTCCAAAGTGTTCATTTTATTTCGTGTCTCCATCGAAGTTTGCGTCTTTCCAAAAGGTTTGATCGACTGACGAAAAGTTGGACTCCGAAACGCGTAGACGAAAACATTCATCATGCTATTTGAATAGTGAAGAGCTTTTGTGACATAAAATATACTGTAGGGAATACGTTGACACCAATTGGAACAGCTGATGAACAGTATATTCATTAGAAAGAAGGGCAGCCAGCAGAACAGAAAGAGGGCGATGATTATACAAATCATTTTGGAACTTTTTACATCTCGACAAATTGTGGTAATTTCGGATAGTGTCGAATTCTTCACAACTTTGAATATGACCACGTAACAAACAATAATTATGATAGTTGGTAGTATGAATACCAGTATAAAGAGAATGAAGGTATAGATTATTGTTAGTCGGAAGTATATGCTTGATCCCAAGAGCACACTGACTATCCATGATAGGATGATTGCTGTTATAATTTGCCGTCGAGAAATGTTTAAATGACGAATTGGAAATCGGATAGCCATCATTCGCTCGATGCTTATGAAAGTTAGTGTAAATATGGATGAGCATCCAAAAATAATGTCAGCTCCATAATAAAGAATCTCTAATGCGTGTCGAAGACCATCTAGAAAGAAAGGAAGTAGGAAACTTAACCTAAAATGTATAAAGTAATAAAGTAGATTATTACGCCCTTAAGATACAATGGCGTCAAGGACCTAGCAAGGTGCAGAAAAAGGTACAACTACCGAAGCAGTAAATACATAACGCAACTTGATTAAAAAGTATTGTTTATTAAATAACTAAGAGACTAATTAAAGAACCCCAGTCATGAGAAATGGTCGATCTTCCTCCGGTAGATTTTTCACAATCAAAACTTGTAATAGTGTGACGTTATAATTTTATGAAAGTTAGAAGCCCATCAAAACTTTTCCCAGAGTACAAATCAATCAATGCGAGTGCTCATAATTTATGAAAGTTACACGTTCCCTGCATTTTTTGTATTGATAAAGATAATCAGTCAAACTTTGGGAACGGTATCTTGAATGAACACTGAGAAACGCATATTCAAAGTTTCAAACGTTTCCATGGAGAGTTCCTTATGAAACCATGTTGTTTGAAAACAGTTCGTGATCTTTATAAACTCAGCAAAATCGACCGGGTTCCTTTACTAACTCTTGCGCTACTCGCAGCTAGAATATGTCTTGAAAGGGATACTTTGAGTACTGACGTTTGGTTATTGGTTGCGACTATGATTTAGAAAAAAATATTTTTTAATAAAAAAGAAAGTAGCTACCTCATCACTTGATTGCCCTACGAGTAAACTTTAAAGTCTTTTCATGTAGAAAAGGAAAGAAATGGAAGTGAGTTACAAGCAACACACCATTCATTTCCTTATAACATAACGTGATCTGTTGCGATTTACTCACTTAAATGAGCTAACTTTATTGCATTGCATTCACTTAATGATCGAAACATGTTGACAACTGACCTTTGATTGCTATACTTGCTGCCTTTGATGGCATTATCTACCGTTTGCAATATTTAAACATGCTGTTTGCATTGTAATGATTCTTTCTTCTCGATCGTAATTCCTTAATTTTCATTCACCAAATTGTAATAACCTCCTGGACCTTGCTAATACAATAACCCACTTCATATTAAACTCAACCAACTCCCTTAAAAAGCGTCCAAGCCTTAAATTTTACATTGCCTACGATCATGGCAATTAGGAAGAAAACGCGAATCCTATCAATTTGTAAATAAAAACCCATTATTACTAGATTTAACTGAAAAACACTCCTTATCTTTGCTATTGTAAACTACCTTGCCTGAACTCTGTGGCAGTTCTTCCTGGCTTTAAACATGAAGTATGTCTAACGCAAAGGGTTTGCAAAACCAAACAAATGAAATAATTCGATCCTTAAAGCAGGTATATCCTTAAGACTTCAGTATTCTAAATTCAATGTTGACATTTTCAAGCACTTTGCAAAATATCCCTGACGCTCGGCGTCTACCATTATGGAAACTATATTTATCTACTACAGATACATGACAGTGCTATCATCAAATCAGACATGGCAATCTGGAATTGGATATTTTGAAAACAAAGTTGGGTAAATAACTTCGTTGATTCCCTTTTCAATTTATACTCTGACGATTTTGTAATCTGACGTTTAGTTCTTAAGTACAACATGCATTCGCTATTTCGTCAGTTTTTATTATTCTGTACCATCAACAAACTTTTCAAAAATGCTTGAATATTTCTCTATACGGTAAAAGGAGGGGCCTTTTACCTTCTCCCTTAAACCTTTGTCACCCCCTTTGATTGTGATACTTACATGCTCTTTCGTAGATCCACAATGGCAGCGGTATAATGCCAACGCAAAGGTCCGCAACAGCCAAGTTGACAATAAAGTAATTAGTAAATGTCCTGGATCTTAGTGGCCTCCTTGCAAATACCACAATAACTATACAGTTTCCAATCAACACTAGTACCTCAAGTATTACCAAGAGGATGACTTCTGGTAACTGTTTAGCCTCCATTGTCATCCCATCGAGAGGTTTTACAGCCACATGCTGCATAATTAAAAAAATAGAGAAAACGATGAAAAAATTCATAAATATTTTGTAACTGTCACAGACACACAGACACACACACGTTTGCATATTCATTTTTCTGATCAGCATCCCAAATCTGACTTATTTGAAGGTAGGGATTAGGGATCTATAGGCTGCAAAGCCTGCCAAAGTTTACATCCAATGTACTTTAGGGGTCCATAGGGTACAAAATGTGTGATAAAACGTACTTCCAAATGCACATAAATTTGTAGGTGTTGTTATTGCGTAAGATAGATAACAAATGGAGATAGTGAAACATAAATTGTGTTATTAGTCATAAACATTTTGCACGGGAGTTTGAAAATAAACGTGCAGGGCATCCATCTGGGCAAAGTGGAATCTCCAATAGGAAGAGTATTGCAAACAAACAAACCAAGACTCGTGGTATTTATTTAGTTTTATTAATATTTAAATTAGAATCGCCAGAAATTGAAGAGGCAATATATGTTAGTCGTTTCTCGCTGAAGATAAACACTGATCTTACGTTTAAAGGTTTTCACTGTGGAGTATAATGCACTACTT